>WOVY01010279.1:1962500-2109311 GCA_013436015.1 Rhipicephalus annulatus | reverse complement strand
ACTAACCACTAGATTTTTTTTTTCCCCTTTAAATAGTAAAGTTGGACGGGTACTTTGAAGTGAAGGGTTTAATTTTCAATCGTGCCTTGACTTTAGCCACCATCAGATAACCTCCTTCTAGTTAAGTCTACCCGCTTAAAGTCTATTTTGCCCTCCCTGTCCCTAAACACCAGTGCTTTGAAAAACTCTGCGCCATCATCTTGAACTATAAGGTGAAGCCTTTTACAGAGCATTGTCAAGTGTTCGGCAGTTTTTTCTTTCTCTTCCACGCACGCACTGCATATTGTGTCTACCTCTTCATATTTGGCCCGATATGTCTTGGTTTGCAATACTCCTCCTCCTGGCCTCAAACAGTAGAGAACTACCCTGTATTATCATAGATTCTTTCTTTGGCAATTTCCTTGCTTAAAAGTTCGATAGATCTCTAGTGCGGACTTCTTAATCATGCCAATTCTCCACATGTCAGTCTCCGTTCCTCTGCAGTTCCTTTTTAACCGATATTCGTTTCTTTCTGGTTTGGCCACCTGCTGTTTTCTGAGTATTTACCAGTCAATTTCCTGGTTCGCTTCCTCCATTTTGTATTGACATTCTTCATGTACAAGTAGCTGAAAACCTTCATAGCCCAACGCTCCTCCCCCATTTCTCTCAATCGCTTCTCAAATTTTATATTGCTGCTAGCTTCCCTGCCATCAAATGATGTCCATCCCATATCACCTTGTACTCCCTGGTTTGGTGTATTCCCGTGAGCTCCTAAGCAAGCCTACATATTCACGTTGCCTAATTTCTAATCTTGCTTGAACTTCTGACCTCATGCACAAAACCGCGTTGCCGAACATCAGCCCAGGAACCATGACCCCTTTCCATATTCCTCTCACAACATTATACCTATTGTAATTCCACAGTGCCCTATTTTTCATCACTGCTGCATTCCTGTTATCTTTAGTTGTCACGCATATTCGTGCTCCCTCAGGTACTCGGTCCCATTGCTTATCCATACGCCCAGTTTATTGTATTTATCTGTTATCTCTAGCGTGACTTCCTGTATTCTAAGCTCACTACCTTTGTTATCATTAAAAATCATGACTACTGATTTTTCCTAACTGAATCTAAAATCTAACCTATCTCCCTCATTACCTCAGATGTCCATCAACCTCTGCAAATCTTCCTTGTTGTCGGCCATTAGCACTATATCATCTGCGTAGATTAATGCTGGTAGTGCCTGATCAATGAGTTTTTCCTTGTTTGACTAAAGAGAGGTTGAAGCCAAGTCCCCTTGCCTCTAATTTGGCCTCTAATCCTTGTAGGTACATCATGAATAAGAAGGGTGACAGTGGGCACACCTGCCTAAGTCCACGTTTCACCACTGTGGGCTTGGATACCTGTTTTTCCCACTTTTTAACTACCTTGTTAGTTTTATAGATTTCCTTTAAACGATTAGTGACTCCATCTTTTACACCCAGTGTGTCTAGTATTCCCCACAAGTCCTCTTGAACCACGCTATTGTACGCTCCCTTGAATTTCTGCAGGCCGGTAGGAAGCTTCACAGCGCAGCGCCTGATCTTGTGAAATGGTGCAGCCATGCAGGCAGGGCATTCAATTCCCTCCCTATTTTTTGTATACTACTGTCCTTGTGTACATCGTAGAACACATAACAGTAATGATAGCAAACAGATCATTGATTCGGGTAGGCTTGGTGTTTTTATTTAAAATGGAACAACGAGGAAGCTGCTGAAGCTCGTGCCTGTATACAGCTGCTTTATATGGAGATGAAACTTTAACGAAAAAAAAAAACGTAATGATAAACAGTAGGCTCATAACGAACAACATTTCTCTGAGGGTGCATGGAATATATGTCCCATGCAAGGCTATGCATTGCAGTCCTTACTGCATTAATTATGTACACGTACTGCAGGGCATGCAAGTGTGTGCAGACACACGCTGACGAAATGACATTTTTTGCTACATACAAACGTGCACCGCACCAAATAAGACGCACGTGTTTGTATAGTCAGGGAACACTCGTGAATATTGATGAGATCACGCAGCTCGCTTACAGTATAAAACAAACACAATTGCGAACAATAAAATGCGACGCTCTTTAAAGAGGCGGACCCAGGTTACGAGGAGAATTATCAGTATGGCATACACACCACGTGTCAAGCTTTTGCAACATCTAAAGAGACTTAATATGGAAAGTTGCCTTTGTAAGTTAACATGACAGTACCAAATGGAGAAGCCACATGAGAGAACAATTCATCGTGGGCTAAAAAATGTGTTTTTAAATATTATACACAGCTTTGCAAGATAATATCGACGAGTTTTACTCGTCTAGGTGTGGGAGGTGTAGGCCTGATAAAATGCGATGTTGCTTCAGAGCCTTTCTTTCGTAATATTGCAATTTTATTCAACTCTTTCAAACGCGGCACCGTAAATTTCTACTGGGTGCTCGAACACGGCAAGCAGGTCGCGGGGCAAAATCTTTGTAGCATTTTATTACCGAAACAGCGATACTAGCAATGCTTGAGCTGCACTTGCTGTTTTCTAAATTGTAACCTCCTCAATCTCATCACTGTGATCAGGAAACAGAGAGGAAAAGTACAGCAGTAGTACGTAGAGAAATATTCAATTTCAAGCCCTTTAGCAATATCATCTAAACAAATTGCCAGTTCACTGTTGAATTCTCGATGGAAACAAACAGCTGATCAGGGACGCAAGCTTGGCTTGGCACTGGCTTGGCCGTTCATACAGAGCCAAAAGCCGCTGCAGGAAACTGGATTGCGGATCGTATTGAGACAAAATATTTTATACACTTTTGTTTCCTTTGTTTCATTTCTCTAATAGCTCTTGTGATGGCGTGGACCGCGCTTCGTGATCTCATGTACCGGCGCACTGTTTTTAAGTTTAGTATGGCGCACGATAATACATGATTGCGTGCTTTAATTTAAAAAGGTTCGCGAGTATGGCAGCAACGCTGCAATGTCGGGAAGAGGCACGGAGAAGAGGATAGTAGTAGAACCAGTAGCAGCTGCATGCCCGGTGGAGCGACTGATGCCCAGATGGAGGAATGTCAACCCGATGCCTTGTGTGTTGGCCGTTCTGGCAGTTCCGCCGACTTTATAGAAAGAGACGACCCCGTCGCTTGTCCTCTTCTCTTTTCCTTCGGGCATCAGCGACAACATTGACGGACGACGTGTTCGACTTCACCGTGCACGTGAGTATAGGTTGGTTTTTCATTCGAGTGAATTCTTGTTCAGATTTTCAACTTGTCGACTTCATCCTGATCACCTGTCACCGGCAATAAGTCACATACGTGTGATATTTAGGTGAAATAAATGATAATGCACATTTTCTGCTCCATTTGCGTGACTTAGCTACACCAGGACATGAGGTAAAGCCTTTGTCGCCTAGCCACTAGCAGGCAAGATCGATCACTCGCATCCTTCAGTTCACGAATCAACGCGCCTGCCTTAAAATTAGTAAGCTGCTCGCAAAGAAATCTTACCGAGGCAATTTGTTTTCTGTGAACAATGCACCGTAGATTTGTCTTGAATAACAAAAAAAAAACTTGAAAAATAAATGTCGCGACCTTTTAGAAAACGCCGTGTCTAAGAGCTAGACGCGGCATTTTGTAGAAGGCTCATTGAATTCAGTATGTTTTCGTAGTTTCTGCTTGAAATTATTATTGTCTATGAATTTCATGGCCCAATCTTTTGCTTTGGCTGAAAATCTCGGCGGCAAAAACTTTGTTCAGTGTCCCTTTAAGGGCAGGTGTAGATGCCATCATTTCAGTCGAAAATCTTTTTGCTGGTTAACAATAAGGGTACTAACTAGAGTTCCAGATTTCATCAGCAACACATCGTCATGGCTTCATCAGATGCTGCATTATATACATTCTATCCTAGTTTTTAAATAGGTGTACCGTATAGTCCACTGTTACAGGAAACAAGCGAGCTCATGGACAGTGAGCCATGTGGTGCTAACTGGCAGCGAGGCTTGTGAATGGGACGCATGCGCATAGAATCGGGGTGCGCCCAGTTTTGTCTGCCATTTCTCCGCCTGTACGCATGACAGCATTGGAAAGCGCATCCGTATTTTAGCTGCGCAATTTATCTAGCCCAGTGCCTCCTGCTTCAGGGATTTCCTGTGAGCACAAAAAATGCATGATTTTAATCGTTGCTGAAGTGTTTTGCAAGTTGTCATTGTTAAAGCACATCATATTTTTCGCATAATGCTCGCTGCAACTAGCAAGTTTCGATGACTCAAAATGCTGTTCAGGTCTGATGTAGCAAACATTTTAAGCTCGTCCTCGTTACCATGAAATATTGGTTTATTAAATAATGGAAGGCAGAGTTGGTATCAGTTGATTTACAGTGTGAAAATGAAAAGTGCGAAGGACCGTGCCTCGCAAGTAAGCCCCGAGAGCATGAGCAGAGAAGTAGCAGATGAGGATGCTCATGCGCTGCATTTCCAAATCTCACCAGCACTAATGCTTGACGGACTGCTGGCCACGCACTAGCGTGTTCTTTCTGAAACAGGACTTTGGCCCTGTAAGCAAGTTCTTGAAGGGCATAAGTAAAACGTAGAATGGGCCCCCTAAATGCACCCATCCTCGAACCATTGGGCTTATGAATTAGTGCCCTTTTCAAAATACAACTATTCTGAGCTATAAATTGTGACAGAACAGTGCACGAAGTTTAAAAATGGGAAAAAAGTCTTTAAATGTCCCCTTTATACATAGTGTTCTTGTGATGTCACTTCTGCCGTTGTCGCCCTCTCCCGCCATGCCCGGGTAACTCCCTGGGTACCTACGGCAGTTCACGAGCTGCAGTGCGGTTTGTTGGGGGCTCGTCATCTGTTGCTGTGAACGATGTGGAAGCATTGTGGTTTTTTGTTGTCTTATTTTAGCGAGCTCATTGGATTAGGAAGGCCTCGTTCGTTCACTCGATACAAGACCAGATAATCAAGATGTGTGACACATATACCAGCCACGGCGTACACCGGCTGCCCGCCACAACCTATGAGAGCCTATTATCTTGCTTTCACTACAAATTGCCTGGCCCAAAAACAAGTGAAAGCTCAAAATCTCACGAGCCGCAATTTTAAGAGTGGATGTGCGAAGCGCAGCTGCTCCCATCGAAAACTAGTCGTGCAGAGCTAGGCAAGTTTACAAGAGATATAATATTATGAATATATTGTCACGGCCTACGCCACCAAAGTAGCAATGCCCCCCCCCCCCCCCCCAAGTATTTTAAACAGTGCTGATGTTGAGCTTGAGCCTCTTTGATTGCAATTTGTGGAAATAGTCGAGGAAAATATTATACAAGGCAGATAGCGACTTTGCATGGTGTGTGCCGCGGTAATGCCAGTCATCACTTTATTTTTCGCGTATGCTTTAACACACTTTTCACTTTGTATTTTGCTTTTGTTGTACGCTTTTGATGTACAGTGGAGTCACTGAACATGATAAAGACCGTGTATAGAATTAATTGACTAATTAAAAAAAATCCTGACGCCCAACTTAAACCGATCGGCTATACTTCAAAGTGAACTAATATTGTTTCCCATTCTTTATAGTTTGTTTCAATGCAATACCGAATCTCAGCGATCGCCATCACGATTTTAACCGCCTTCCTCGCCATCATGATTTTAACTGCGGACAAGTTTGTACAGTATCTTGGTAAGCTATATCTGTTTGCAGGTAAATACTTGGCTATGGCACTTACCCGTAATGAAGTTGCACCTGAAGATGCAAATATTGCAAAGTTTCTTCAAGTAGCTTTTGTTAATCTGCACCAGCCAAATACGCTGGTACTTTTAGGAAAATCGGAATGTGCTTTCTCAATTTCAGGTTATAACTTTCAGCGAAGAAACACCCTAAGCTCTGCTCCCTCTGCGTGGACTACTAAATCAACTTGCCTCACTAGCAGCTCATAATTTCTCAAACTTGCATCGTGAGGCAAAACTAAACGGGTGCAAGCACGAGGAGACAACATGGCAGTTGTAGGCGATAGATTCGGTTGGTGCCCGGGCATGTTGGTGGCGCATTTCGGAAGTGACGAAAAGGCGCTGCGAGATGCACGTGCACACTTTGTATAGTTGCTGTATTGGACAGCAAACTTTTTTTCTTATCTGAGCAGTTTTACCAAAGGAAGCTTCATCATATGGCGTGATAAATGAAGCGAATCCACAGGTTGAGCCACATCATAGCCTCGCTGTGCTTTTGTACTTTTTTTAGCTCGCCAAATTTATTTGTACATATAAGTGACAACTTGCCAGTAATAAGGCAGCACTTGTTTCTTTACCATATAATCATCTCAGGTGTGCTGCTGCCTCAATACTTCAAATTCTAAGCATTTACACCATTGTATGCTAACTTTTCCTTCAAAGTGAGACAAGCCACATGTGTATCGTAGATCAAGAAGCATGCCAGTTTTACGTACTTGCAAGGTAAACATCAGAAATGCACAGTTGATCAAAAATACTAGTTTAATGGTGCATCTAATAGCAGAGCACCTGTGGCACCTCGGGAACAAGATAATGCCACATATGTTACAAGAGATAATTAAAAAAGACAGGGGACGTTCCGTGAACAAATAGAAACAAAAATAAAATGGCACGTGGCAGCGAGCGAAGGCGGCAAGGGGGGGGGGGGGGAGCCCGTGGGACTTCGGCGGATGAACGTAAGGTGTGTGTTTAATATGTGGAAGAAAAAAAAAACAAAATTTTGGCTACTGAAATGAGGGTGACTTAGTGAGTGCGCTCATGACGAGAGTAAACACGGTTATTATTTTTTTTTTTCAAATCTCTTTTGAAAGCCACAAAAAATCTGTATGTGGTGCAGCCTAACAGAAGGTTCGTGAAGGCAAATTATGAATTCGTCGTTGTACAAAGGCCTTTTTTTTTTTTTCATGCGCACCATCCCCACCGCGGTGGTCTAGTGGCTAAGGTACTCGCTGCTGACCCGCAGGGCGCGGGTTCGTATCCCGGCTGCAGCGGCTGCATTTCCGATGGAGGCGGGAATGTTGTAGGCCCGTGTGCTCATATTTAGGTGCACGTTAAAGAACCCCAGGTGGTCTAGATTTCTGGAGACCTCCACTACGGCGTCTATCATAATCATATAGTGGTTTTGGGACACTAAACCCCACATATCAATCAATCAATCATGCGCACCATAAATAGTGCTCAAAATTTAATTGCATATGTTGTTTTCATCCTCGCTGTATTCCGTGCTGTTTATGATGTAAAAAAAAAAAGTAGCACGCTGAAGTGGTGCTGCTTTTGGGTAACAGTTGAAAATTGCGGGGTGCATGAATGCGGAATACTGCCGCTTACACTCAAATCACTCTCTTGGTCACCTCCCACTGTTTGCAGCATGTGTTGTGTATACACAGCTGCATATTTCCTAGCTAGAAAAATTTGGTTTTAGGTGTTTCACGCCATTTTCCATGTAACTATTCCACAATTGCACACACTGATCAGCAGGCTTTCAATTGCGCTGAAGGACACAGGTGCCATAAAATTCATAGTCGATTCTTTCAAGAAACCGTATGTAAAGGCTGAAGCTTCATGCGTACATACATACACACACACATACCATATTGTTTTTTGTACTTTATGAAAGCTGCGAAGGTCTCATGTGCCTCCAAGCGTAACCTGTCTTATTTATTCTCCATCACCGCAAAAGTTTTGTGAGTTTCAAATAAAAGTACTTTGTGCATGGCCACTTTTGGGTAATTTTTTTGTGTAGGTGTTATTTGAGCAGCCTACAGTGTTTACTTTATAAGCCTGTATGTATATGTTGCATTATAAGGATGCAGAATGTGTGTAGCTGTACAATATAGATGAAGTGTAAAAATTAAGTGTGTCTATTGTAGTGTTCTTGCAACCAATCTTACCCCCGTATTCTAGAACGTCCCTCCACTCAACGCTTCACCTTCACTTGAGATGGCTGATGGGAGCGCCGCCTCTAAGCAGAGAAAATTGCTGCATGTCAGCAATAATCAGCATTCGGAGTGATTCTCGAGTAGCGCAGCGTCGCTTTCAAACGAGCAGCGGCACAGTGCTCAACTCTGTCAAGTGAAGGGTGAAAGTCGAGTCGGGGAGCGTTTATGAATATGGGGGTTAGTTTTGTTGTCTTGTTAACCTGCCATTAACACTGGATTGATGCTACTTTGCTCTAGCTGTACAGTGCTCTCCAAGGCTCAAGGAGGCACCGCACGGGGAAGGCTCGGAGCAAACCATGCGTGAGTTTCCTTTCATTGTTACACTATGCACGTATTAAGTGATAGACTTTACTGTATGCTATTTGTATTGTGCAAGTTTTTGGGGACATACAACTTCCAACACTTATATGTTCTGACGAAAATCACGCAAGAATGAGAGAAGCTTGTGCAAAAATCATGCAAGAGTGTAAGAAGCTTTTGCAGAAGTCTGTGAAATGAAGTTTTGAAATTTCGTGGCAATGTGTCATTGTACAGTGGTCAACAGTCTTGCTCAGCATGCTTGACTGCAGGGCTCCCGGCTGCACAGGCGCGCATCAACGGAGTGCCTGATGCATGATGGGCCAAATGTCAGCCTGCACACTGGTGCCTCTTATCCCCGTTTGTCTGTTACATCAGTGTCTCTTGTAAAGGGGATCAACTGTGCTACCTTTTTTTTTTTCGAATGTAATGAGTTCTTTTTCCAGATTATTGTTGTTTTAAGGTAGAGCCTCACATTTCTATCAAATACTGAAGATTCTATTTTTCCTTCTAGATGCTATGAAGTCACTCCTTGTGTTACAATAGAGTGAACACTGTTTTGAGAAAAGCTACTTTATGGAGTTAACTCACTCCATATTGACTTAACACACAGAATCGGTGAAAACTACACTCCATTCCAGCTGCATTAGCAATAATATTCATTTGCATACTTCTGTTTCTTTTGTTTGTTTGTTGGCTGGAGGTTTGGAGTATAGGGTGGCCAGAGGGCACTGTGTAGTCTTTCTTCATCTTCCCAATTTTGTGAACATCAATTGATAGCCATATGGGAAGCAGCCAGCATGCTGAAACAGCGGTGCAAGCATGCAAGATGTTCATCATTGCATGCAGTCAGTTGCTGTGAGCAACCTACTGCATATAATTAACTGCGAGTGGTGAACTAACGCTGCACTATGTGTGCCTCCTGGAAAGCTGCAATGGTAAAGTGCCACAATCGTATAGTAACATGGATAACATCGCAATTTATTTGTTGAATAATTTTGCAACAGAATCAATGGAGTTTTGGATAAATTTGTGTATCTGCCTGGTTCATCAAAGCTACAGAGTCGAATGCGGTATATACTCGCGTATTATGTGTACTTTTTTTGTCAAACCGGGCATGTGCGAAGCTAGTAGGAATCGCTGGCCTAAAAGCTCAACTGGGAATATATGTTGCAGGCGCTGTCACAGCTGTCTCAAAGCGGATTGTCATTTGTTTGCTAAGCCTGTTCAAATGCCCCCATTTTCTTGAAGTTCTTCCGAACAGTGCTCACAAAAACCAGTTCCCACGACAGGGTTATGCCAGAGAACATAAGTACTCTCCAATAATTGTCGGGAACCCAACGTAAAGTAAGATGCAGACAAGGAAGCGCGATGCCAACACAGTGCTGTGTGTGTCGCCCTTCATGTGTGTGTGTGTCCATTCCTTGTCCCAGTCTTCTATTGTGTTGTGTTCCCTCCGATATCTAACCAACACACCCAAGCTTCTATGCTAAGTGTTATTCAACGCACTCTTCTGCTGGCTCCCATACTGAATATTGCATGTCGAAGAACTTCACGCTGATGTGCTTAGCGGTAGCACGGTTTCAGTTTTCTTCGGTAAGCTTTATAACAGCAATCTGCCTCGTATATAATTATTGTAGCCTATCACAAGGAACGGTAAAAGCGCAATGGCCAGATGGCGAAACCGAAAAAAAAAAATGAGTGCGAAAACCTGCCTCATCTAGTTGATGTGACAGGTCCTTGCACGCGTTCAACATCTGTGCTGTGTCTCGGGAATACATTCTTGCCATGGAAGAGGTGGGAAGATAGGAGGCAAACCTTTAGGCATTTCGGACTACACATAAACAGGTTTCAGTTTTCAAGTTCGATATTCTAGGGAAAGCATAAAAGTTCATGGAAGAAGGGACCTTGCACTCAGTCCATTTTGTGTAAGACTGCACTCGCCTGCTCGACAAGAGATGTGCCTGACCAGAGCATCATGAAGTCAAATGTGTCTGTGTGTGTGCTGGCAAGGTGGCTCGGGCTGGTTGGGGAGGGCAAAGTATGCGAGCAAAAAGTTTCTTGTAGTAAAGCAGGCTGGCTAATTATACTGGTGAGCAAATTATGTGAGGATGCAAATTGTGCCAGTAAATATGGTATGTACTCTTGTATGTTTCAGCTCTATTGCTACGGATCCTGCGGATCCAACTTGGCATCCGGCAGCAACAAAGAGAGGTTCTGCAGGAGGTGCGACTGCTGAAGCACCAGGTACGGCTCTTGTCCGTGCCTCAGCACGCCCAGCCAGCACAGCGCCCCTCTGACCTTCCCCGGCTGCCTGCTGGTACAATTGGAGAAGTGGAGGCAGCAGAGGCAGCTGTGCAGAGTAAAGCTGTGGCTGCGGCTTTGGTGTATATTTCTTGATTTTTAATATGCCTATGTAACATGCAGAAATTTAGTACTGCTTTAAGATACTGTGTTTCGGGAAACAAACTAGTCAGGTTATCTCATGAGCCACTGTACTACAGTCGAATATGAATAATTCGTTCTCAAAGAGGCCAGAAAATTTGTTCAAATTAAAAGAAGTTCAAAATAATGAAAGTTGCCATAATTACTTGAATCTAACACGCACCTTTTTTCCGGTTAAGAGAGTTCATAAATCGCATGTGCGTTGGAATCGAGTACGAAAAAAAAAAAAAGAATATGGTCATTCTATTGCCATCGCCACCTACAAAAGGGCCGCCCCCTACGTGCGTCGGCATGGCGCGTCGGTCATTTCTGCCTGTGTTTCCCATGCGCGGCACTTCATACGTGTGCTGAGGAGTTAGTCATCTTGTAGTACATTAGCATCGACGGCATGGTAGGGCCGACTCGAAAAACTCGACGAGTGCACCACAATGCTGCTTCTAAAAGAAAAGTCGTCGCGTGTGCCGGAACGGACAGAAATCGGGCCGCATCGCGGTCATTCGGAGTTCCCGAAACGTGCGTGCGGGACTGGCGGAAACAAAAGCAGAATATTGTCGACAGCAAAGATTCACGCAAAGGCTTCAATGGACCACAGCAGGGTCGGTTTCCACAAATTGAAGAGCTGCTCGGCGAGTATGTGATTAAGCAGTGAGCGGCACAGCGGCCCGTGACGACAGAACTGCTCCAAGTGCAGTCTATGCAGTTAGCCTTAGAAAAAGGGCTAATGCAGAGCCATTTTAAAGCGAGCAGGTGCTGGCTAACGAACTTTATGAAGAGAAAAGGCTTTTCCCTCCGAAGGCGAACGGGCATATGCCGGAAGTTGCCGGAGGAGTACGAAGAAAAGCTTCAGAGTCTTCAGAGGTTCCTCCTAAACTTGCGGCACAACAACGGCTACCTGCTTGGGCAAATCGGGAATGCCGATCACACGCCGCTTTACTTCGACATGCCTGGCACCACAACCGTCTAGGAGAAGGGGGTGAAGCAAGTTTGTGTACTGACATCGGGCCACGGTAAAACTAGAGTGACAGCAATGCTCTGTTGCACGTCAGATAGGCATAAGCTTCCCCCGTACTTCATATTTAAACGGAAGACGCTCTCAAAAAGAGTCGTTTTCGCGAGTGGTGTGATCAAGCGGGCCAACGAGAAAAAAGGGTGCGCTTTGCAACCGATGTCTTAGTTTTTTTTTTTTTTTTTTTTGTCGTGGAAACCGGCGCGCGTTACAATCGAGGGCGCGGTAGAATAGAGTAAATACGGTAAACGAGCGGAGGGCTCACCATGCAGTGATGCATGTGCATGGAGAAGTTTTATTCACAAATTACAGGACATCCGTCATTAATTAAAGTAGTCAATACATGTCTGTACACGTTGGCCTTGCAACGAGTCAAGTTTTGCGTGCAGTTTGCAAAGCATTTGTACTTCGGCTTCAGTATTCTCCTGGCAAAAGAAGATGCGCGCGGCAATGTCCAGTGCTGACACTCTTCGAAGACAACTGTGTTTCCACTGTTACCATCTGCGCTGCAGCCGGAGCGTGGCCAGCACATGATGAGAATGGAGGAGCGTCTCCACCTGAAGAGAAGCAGATCGGCATTCGAGAGAGAAACACTCCGCGGCAGCTTTTTTTTTTTTTTTTTTTCTCTTCATGCGCGGTATTGAAAGGAGAAGAGTCTCTACATAGCAGGAACGAAAAACAGGGAAGCGTGACACCCGCGCGTTGCAGATCGGCATGAGAGAGCCAACTCTCTGCGACAGCTTTTTTCCCCCTCTTTCTCTTCATGCGCAGTGTTAAGAGGACAAGGGTCTCTACGTACGTGGCAGGGACGGAAAAAGCCGAAGCGGGGCACAGGAATGTCGCAGATTGGCATTTGGCAAACATTCCACCGCAGTCTTTTCTTTTCTTCATTTTCTTCTTCAAGCACAGCGATGAGGTGTCTGAAGTGCCACCGCAGGATTGGGCGGGATGCTGAGAGCATTTTCGGAGCGCGGTATAGCTTTGATACGACCACAGCGTCAGTTCAAATTAAGTGTGTTGGAATTAATGAGATTCGACTGTATTTACTATAGTCTGTGAAGTCCGAGTGAACGGTCCTAACCTAGCAGACGATGTAGGCGGCATCGTGTGTTTGATGGGCAGTGACTAGCAATAGCCTGCTTAAAACAGACATTCAGTAATTTTGTTCATTTATCACCCTATTTCGTGTCCGCTGCGGCTCTCTCTACTTTGAGCTACAGTTCACCCTGCCTTGTGTTAGCCGATTTCTTACTTTTTTAAAAATCTAACACGCACCCAATTTCGCAGTGTGAAGAAAAATGCACCTTTGTTTATTGTGATGATATTTCTATAGCGACATGCCTCTTTGTTGGCTATCACAGAAAAATATAAACAGCAAATGGTGCGACCTTCATTTTTCTTTCAGTTTCATCTATGACCAAGATTTGGTCGCTCTAAGGTTGCCTCTTAGTACGCCTTGATCATGTTCTTTTATCTTGTTGTGCTCTGCTTACAATGCATTGATTAAAAACATGTCCAAGCTTCTTTTTGAATTCCACATATTTTATCGTTTTTCACCTGTAGAAGCTACTCCTGGTCAACATTCAGGCAAAGACATTGTAACCTCGAAGAAACGTGTATTGGAATTTGAGCACTGTACAAAGTAATTATACTATTTCATAGCTAGAATCAATATTTATTAAGTGTTATAACAGTGTTGTATTTGATTTCATAACAGCAAAACTGCATTCAGAGAAGGACTCTGAAAGGTTCTCACACTGAGTGGGAGAGGGCTGATGTGGAAACCATTTTAGGTCAAGTGAGTTGAAGTTAGCGTAAAAAAACATTGAAATGTTGTGATGCCCAAAAATTCAAGTTGTTGTTTTCAGTGTTTCTTGCAGATTTTTATCATGAAAACATTTCGATGTGCTGTTGCGTTTACCCCATCTATGCTTCTTGCATTTTTTTACAGGGCAAGCACCTCCTGCAGATTGGGGGACGTGGCCTCCGAGAAATTGGTGTGAATGCCATGAAGGCTGTATTGGCACATGACGTGCAAGTGCTGTACAGCCTTCATGGCAGAAAAGGGAAAAGGGCCTTTGTGAACCTGAGGCTCTGTAGATTAGTGACAGGTTAGACTTGTTCATTGTTTTATGTGTGTGTACCCTTCTGTATTTTCTGTACTGCAGTCCTTCATGTGTACTATGGTATTTCTGTTCTTGTATGCAGATGTCATCTGCCAAAAAGCAGGGTGCGACCAGGCGGAGGCCCTCAACTTTATTAAGAGGTGGCTGCCAGGGTCTGGTGATCGCTGTGGGGGCAGGAAGCGGCGCTTCAGAGAAGCATTTGTTGTGGAGCAGCCCGATGATCCCCACTCTCAGAGTGCAGATGATCGGCTGCTCGCAGCAGCTGGCTTCCTGCCCAGCCACAGCAGCCAGGTCCTTGACAGCACCACTGTCACTGTGCCCCCAACGCAACCTGACCTGCAGTAGAGCGGGCCTTTTTTAGTTGTGTATATATATTTTTCAATGTATACATTTTTTGTTGTACCAAATAAATAAAAAAACAAAGAATAAATAGTCTGCAGACTGTCGGTGGTGCACTGTTCGGCTAGCTTATGCTGATCCGGAAGCACCATCACCATGTTTTAATTACAAAAAAATTCTCTAAACTATGAATATTCTCGATTACCATGTGGGGGACATATGTGGGGATTGCAAGTGGGGGACATACGCTTTCAACATTTACTTCCTAACGACTTTTTTCGATCTGCTGTACCAAATACCTGTACCAAATAAAGCACTCTCTATTGCAAAAGATAAATTGGTAAAAAAATAAACTACACTTCTAGTGTTAGCAAAGGGAATGAGGTATAAAAGATGAAATAGATCGAGTAACTGCTTTCAGTTCTCAGCATTCAATTTTCTGTTGTCCCAAGTATACAGGGCTGCAAAGCTACAAGAGCGGGTCATCGAGGCATATTGTTTAAATCTTCCGGTAAGAAAAATTCCCTACTAATAATGGTTACATAATGGCAAGCCAATCAGTAGCCAATATTCGTCGTGCAGGAAACATCGGTGTAATAACGGCATTTGATTGGCTGCAATGTGGCCCTGGATTGGTCCAATGTCGGTCGTACATCCGTAGCCAATATTCGTTGTGCAGCAAACATCGGCGTAAAAATGGCATGTGATTGGCTGAAATATGGCCCAATGTTGGCCGAACATTGGCAGCTTTGTCGGCAATACGATGGGCCTTCGTCGGCCCAATGTTGGTTGCATACTGGCTAAAACGTCGGCCCATCATTGGCTTGAACGTCGGCCCGACATTGGAAGAAGTTGCACTTCCGACGTCGGCCCGACGTCGGTGCCGATGTTAGCCGATGTTGGTCCAAGATTGGTCCAACGGCGGCGTGCTGCCTGGGCAACTCCGGCGAATCCTCGACGTCGCCATCATCGGCAACGTGTCGGAAGCACCGCTCGCCCTCCACCGAAGCGCCCGCCCGCAAGCGCAGTGCTCCGCCGCCTGATCCCGAGGTGACCTGAAAGAACGATGCGGAACCTCTCGAAGACGCTCCTGCTCCGAGTGCGTTGCCGTGCGCGTCGGCGACGTCGCGATTTTCGCGCTGTACCTCACTCGCAGCCTGCCGAAGAAAGAGGTTCAGCGCTGTCTGGAGGAGACGCTGACTGATGGCTCGTTGATTACATGCGTGACGGGGACTCGCTGAGGTTCGTGTCGGTGGAACGGAAACTGCCCACCACGATACGGGGAACGTGCATCGGTCTGTTCTTTGCCAACTTCGACGTCAAAAGTCTGCACGAACCTCTCAGCGTGCACTTAACTGATCACAATGCCGTGGTAGTCAAGGCGAAACGCGCGCCAGCTCCGGCCCAGCGTCCATGTCCACTCTAAAGAAACCATGAGGCCTACACTAGCTATCGCTTGAAACGAATCTTCCAGCGCTCACCACCGCACCCACGTTAGCGTCGATCACCCCACGACGCCAACTATGCCCAACGCTGCTGCTTCGAATCCCATCAGGGTTCCCATTGGGAAGATGGCGCTAATGTTGTCAGATGTCATTTCTGTGACGGAACAACGTCAGCTAAATCTTGCTGGACAAAACACTTTCGTGTTTAAAAAAACAACTTATGGCAGCTTCACTCAAGGCAGTGGATCCAAGACTGCGGGAATTGCGACTTTGGGCACCTTTATTTGTCTCCGCGGTTGTTTATTTCTTTCCTATTTCCCTGATTGTTCTCTATCAAAGTTTTTCTGTATTTTTATTTTTTGTTTCAAATTATTTTAGTTTTTTTTTTCCTTTATTTTTTTCTGGCTATTCTTCCTTTTATTTTCTTATACGTTCTCTTTCCTCAAGAAACCAAGCGATGACGACGGTTGAACAGAGTTGCGTTTCATTCGGTGCTTGAATCGAATAGCGTGTATCTGAAATAGCGAATATATTACGAACAATTTTCCAATAACCGGCGCCGATGGGAAAAATACAAAAGGGATAAGCGTTGGAGCAGCGAGGAATACTCTCTCCCGACCTTAGCATTGCTGAGAGGTATCCAAGCCATGCTTTATACTCCAGTATTTCCAAGGCATCTGTCTTATCCGCAATACTCATCATCAAACTCAGGATGTTGATTATACGAGAAACTTTTATTTCTTTGTCTCAGTTTTGTTTAAACAGTAATGGCTAATTATGACCTTGAATGCTGATGTAACGTTTGTAGTTCAGTCTAGAGTTACCAAATGTCTGGAAGGCTGCAGTCGCTGCTAAGTTCGAGCTTACTTCGGTTTGCGTAATTATGGCTTTCTTTGCTAAAAAGCAATCGCAGGGCTCTTTCGTTAAGCTTGCTGAATGTCTGTTTTGAAAACAAATTGCTGTCGAAATCTAGCACTGTTCAGGAAATAGTGGTTTTGCTAATCTAAACTTACTTGAGAGAGAGAGAGAGAGATTCGAGGTTTATTTGCACCCATCTTGAATGACAGGGGAGGAGGAGGCTTCAGCGTCTGCCCCCGATCATCCCCCTTTACCATCAGCCGAAATCCCTTGGGACACGGCGGCGGTTAGGGTGAGACCGATGATTGGACGCTAATCTTCGGCGTCGTGAATATGTAATAAGGCCTCCCAGGATTCTACGTATATACTTGGATCATTCTAGAAAGGGCAGGTCCGGACCGTGTGAACTAAACCTGCAGTGCGCACATCTGCGGTTAAACTCTTCCAGGTGCCATTTACTGTACAGGTGAGGATTTGCAAATATCCCTGTTTGCAATTTTCGCCACAAAATTTCTTCCTTTTTTAAGCTGTGTAGCGGCCTCTGGATAAACTTCACGGTGGCATTTATGATATGGGGTGACTTCCTGAAACGTTCGCAGTTCGTCTCTTGTGGAGAGGGGTTGGTCAAGCGGAGGTGGCGAGTCAACGACGATCGATCGGATAGTGCACCCTCGGGCGATCGCGGGCGCCTTCTCTTTCCCCTTAAGACCTTGATGGGCCGGGGACCATATCAGTGAGATTGGCTCTGCGGGTACGACTCCTGGTCTTAGAACTTTGGCGGCTGCAATAGAAATCCTGCCCATATCATCGGAGTCGCTAGCAATCACTCGTGTGCGTTTTGTGCTATTGGCAATGCAATCGCAAGTTTTTCTGCCTCTGTGGCGATTGTGTTCTTAGAAGTGCAAAACGAGACTAGGTACCCCATCCCGGAACCATTACTGCTATGTATGCTCCCATTCTTTCGTATTCTGCAGCGTCCGTGTAAAGCAGGTTGAATGGACCTTCAAGTTTAGCCTGCAGGGCTCAGCTCTATAGCTCTGCGTCTGCCTTCATGGAACACCGAATGCATGTTTTCAGGCAGCGGTATAATTTTTAGTCTCGCCATAGTTGATTTACGTATGTTAGCTGTCTGTATGGAACACTCTGTGGGCTCGAACTCCAAGCGCGTCATGATTTTCCTTCAGGTTCTCAAAAGCCTTTGGTGCTGTGACATCGTGGAGGCTTCTATTAGCTAATCTAAAGCGTTAGAGACGCCTAGCCCAAGACGTTTAACCGTAGAGGCTTTCGGGGGAAGCCCTAGTGCAGTTTTGATGCCTTTCTTTATAATGGCTTCAATTTTAACTTATCTGCTCTACCCGTATTATGATAAGGGGCAACGTGAGTACACTGCTTATCGCGAAAGCTTGAACTAAGCTTGAAAGATTGGCTTCCTTCATCCCCGCATTCTTATTAGAAATGTGCTTAAGCAGGCAGTACGTCTGCTTTGCACTAGCTTCGAGTCAGCTAATAAATTCAGTGTGTGTTTTTTCACTCGCTTGTATGCGCATCCTAGAATTGTGATACTACCTACGGTTGGAATAGCTTTGCCATTTGTTTGTAAATCAATGTCACAACTCTTCCGAAGGGATTGCTTGTTTTCCTTTTTTGTGATGGTAGAGAAAGAGCATCTGATTTTTATTCCGAGCATTTAAGCCCTAGCGGATCACGATATTGTTCGATGATATCTACAACGGCCTGAAGTGTGCTTTCAATATGGCCGTCACTACCCCTGTTTATTCACAGCGTCGCATTGTGTGCGTATATTGTGGGATGTGGTTTCCAATCATCGGTCCAATCATCGGTCCAGGAAGTCCAATTATCGCTATAAGAAAAAGAGTCGGAGAGTGTAGAGACCCTTGTGGCGTCCCTGTATTCCCCAATTTAATGTTTTCGAGCGACTGCCCTCCCATGCTTAATGTGGCTGTGCCATTTGAGAGAATGTCCCTCACGTATAGTTTGTTTTGACGCCTACGTTTAGCGCACTTGGTAACTTAAATAAGGCTTCATGTTTGACGTTGTCAAGCGCCTAGGTGACGTCCATAGCAACAATTACTTTGGTGTGAACAGCCTTATTGTCTATTATTTGATCCTTCAGCTGTAGCATAACATCGCACGTAGACAGCTGGGATCTGAAGCCTATCATATGATCAGGGTACAGGTTTTCATCTTCCATGAACCTAGTCAGTCTTGTTTGGATGACGTGCTCCATCGATTTTCCTACACAAGATGTGATAGAAATGGGTCTGATTTTTTTCCCTGGCTTAGGAATGAAGACCACATTGGCTGTTTTCCAAGCTTGCTGTATCTCTACCTTGTCGCAGCATTCTCGCATATAAACTGCAAGTTGAGGAATGGGGTCGTCGTCAAGATTTCTGAGCATTATGTTGTTGATTTTGTCCGGACCGGCAGCTGTTATTCTTGACTTCTCCAACTATGATGGGGCTGTCCAGGTCCGGGTTTTTCGTACCAGCGTATTCAGGGAGCTTTTTACATTTACATTCGCTGTGGTAGTGATCCCTAACCTCGGCTAATGATTCCGTCGTCTGACCTTCATATTTATACACGTGATCTTGAAGTTGCTGTCGCTCATCCGACCTGGTTTTCTCTGGGTCAAATAAATGGCGTAGTAGCTGCCATGTTCTAGCACTGCCCATCTCCTTGTCCATTTGAAGGCAAAGACTACCCCACTATTGCTTGGTAAGTTCCAATGCATAATCTTCAATCTCTTTGTTCACTGAAGCAACCTGCTTTCGGAGATTCCTTTCTCTTTTTTTCTCACAGATTTTTTTGCTAAAAGTCTTTCTTTTTCTTCCACATGCTTACAAGATGTCTATCAACAACCTACTCATTGTCTGCGTCAATCTCTTCGGTATAGCATCCTGAGTCAACAGGATCACCCCTTTACCCCAGTCGTTAATATCATTTATCGAGTCCTGTTCGGACCTAATATTTCTGAAGGCCACCCAATCTGTAGTTTTAACTTTTGTCTTATTGATCACCGGCAGGTCATTGTCAACTATAATCTCTAAAACTTTATTATCACTATGTGTCTCCTGCTATATGAGAGTCTCTCACTTAACCCATGCTTGTCGCCAGTGTAGCCGGCTGACACCGTCCTGCCCTCTTTCCCACATCCACAGCTGGTACACGCCACCTTGGTGGCACCATCGCATTCGTTGTTGACGCTCCTGGAGCTCCGACACACGTTTCGACATTTTCGTCACCCAGTCCCAGCTTTCCGATTCTGCTGGATCGGCATCTGTACCGTTAACAGCCACTTTCATCGTCATAGTGTCACCGTAGACGCTCTACGAGCCGATGCTTGAGACCTCGGAGGCTGCTCTGGCAACATCGGCGCTAGGCCGAATGGTGGAGTTAGCGAGACGCACGACGGAGCCAAACACCAAAGGCGCAAAAAAATCTGTCAAAATCCACTTATTGTCGTGAGAACGATAGCCACAGTATCCTGAGAATGTCGGCAAACACACACATCACTTTATCAACAGGCCGTTGTCTACTCCACGTGAAATATATTGTCATTTTACAGAGCCGACGCAACGCACTTCCGCTTCCTTCGGCCCTCCATCGGACCCTCCAAACAACTCGAATTATATTCGATTCTCATTTGTGTTGGATCCGATGGTATCTCTATTAGATACATCTTCGATTTGGTTCTAAAGTTCACTGTGCACCACTTACAACCACCCGTAGCACACATAAGAAACATCTGAGGTTAGTTATGTGTGTCCTGAAGCATTTTAAAGCGGTATTTTTCAAAACTAAGCTTACACTCTAAGGCAAAAGTACCCGTAAAAGGAGTAACGGAGCCCAATAGGCGCGAGCGATGAACGGATAGACGATTGAGTAGCAACTGCAGAGAGAAGCGTGCCGCGTGCAAACCACTTAGTCTCCGAACACGCTCCAAAGGGATGAACCGCCCGGGAAATGCAGTCTGGAGCATTCTCGACACGTCATCACGCCACGCTCCATATCTCTGTCCTCGAGATAGTCACGACCAACACAGGACAGCAACAATTGGGAAGGCCAACATGGCGGCCGAAAAGACAACAAGATTATCGGATACATTACTTCAGTGTGACTCAGGGCAAAAATCAGCGCTGTATTCTTCCGCAAGTAGGCGATCAATCTTTATTCTACTCTTCTTGTCACGTGTACGATACGGATTGTGCTTGCCGGCAACGGGCTCGGTCGTGTTGTTCATCGCACGCACGAAATGCACCGCGAAAGTCAGCTTGGGCGTCCGCAGTTTGCCTGGGCTTTGCGACAGCCTGGATTGGATTGGATTGGATTGGATAAACTTTTATTTGGTCCTCCAAAACACAGATCACTGTGTTGCGGGCAGCTCCCACGTGGGGACTGAGATGCCAAGCTCCTCAGCTGCCTTGCGGGTTTGGTGGACAGCCCAGAGCTGATCTGCCAAGGACGAGCTGCGGATTGCCACCTCCCATCTTGCAGAGGTGATGTTCAATAAATGAGCGAATTTAATGCACTGCCAGAGCATATGTTCTGATGAAGCTATTTCCCCACAATGTGGGCAAAGATTACTTCTGTATAGGTCAGGGTACATGATGTGTAACATATTCAAATTAGGGTGCATCCGCGTTTGCAAAAGCCTTAATGTAAGAAGAACGACTATTGGGGCTAGTTGGTTGGAATTCATGGTAATAAGGGCTGCAGCGCGAACACGAAGGTGCTAGAAGAAACGTTAAACGAAAGGTGAGGCAAGGAAAGCAAAGAGGACAACATGAGCGCTGACTACCAACTGAATTTTATTTTTCGCAGCACACATGATAAAGACACGCAGCCGCGACGATAAAGGAACGTGCACGACAGGATCAGGAGCAAGCCACAACAATCTTTTATTTCACTGGGTGGACCTGCGCCCGAAAGAAACAAGTGAACCGCCGTACAGATGGTGAACTACTACCCCGGTGCTCACGGCTGCCCTCGGCTTATTGGCGAGGGGCGTTTTCCGATAAAAACGCGGCATGAAGATAAGTTCACGGATCACGCCTTCATGATGGAGCGCAGATACCCACTAGCCACGTGCGTCACAAGCAAAGCGATAAGGATGGCAAGTGATTGCAGCATTACTCCCCTTTTAAATAAGCTTCGGCCCGATGCTTAAAAGAGCAAACATTGAAAACTGAAACCAGTGTCATAAGAACACACGAGAACAAAAAGGAAGATCAAAATTCGCAGTTCGGATTGCAAATTGTAAGGTATATTACCGCGTGTAATAAGGTTTAAGGCGCACGACATGCACAAGATCTGGGTTAGCGCGGCGCCGTTGCGTTGTCGTCGCGCCATCGGGGACAACTTCATAGTCCAGTTCACTAACACGACGTCTGACCTTGTAAGGTCCAAAATAACGGCACAACAACTTTTCGGTGAGCCCCGGCGGCGAATCGGGGTCCAAATCTACACATGGTCACCGGGTTTGTATTCCGTATGGCGGTGGCGTAAGTTGTAGCGTCGAGCGTCGATGGACTGCTGTTCTTTAATCCGCAGGTGTGCAAGTTTTCGGGCTTGTTCTGCACGTTGAAGGTAGGTGGCGACGTTGTGGTTCTCTTCTGTGACATCTGAAAGCATGGCGCCCAACGTTGTAGCTGCCTCTCTGCCGTATACGAGGCTAAAAGGCGTCATGCGTGTGGTCTCTTGTATTGCAGTGTTATAGGCGAATACGACGAATGGAAGGATGCTGTCCCAGGCTTTGTGTTCTGCATCGACATACATGGCAAGCATGTCAGCGATAGTTTTGTTCAGCCGTTCCACGAGGCCGTTTGTCTGCGGATGATACGCAGTAGTCTTCCGGTGGCTGGTTTGACTGTGGTGCAGGATAGCTTGCATTAGCTCTGCCGTGAACGCTGTTCCCCTGTCCGTGATGAGGACCTCGGGGGCACCGTGTCGCAACAAGATGCAGTTGACAAAAAACTTTGCGACCTCCTCTGCTGTTCCATTCGGCAAGGTTTTTGCTTCAGCATAACGGGTGAGGTAGTCAGTCGCTACGATTATCATTCTATTGCCTGAAGTTGATGCCGGAAAGGGACCGAGAAGGTCCATTCCAATCTATTGGAAAGGCTTTGCTGGGGGTGGTATGGGGTTCAGCAGCCCGGCTGGCCTGGTCGGTGGCCTCTTTCTTCGTTGGCATTCACGGCAAGTCTTTACGTACCGCGCGACGTCAGTGGGCAGTCGTAGCCAGTAGAATTTCTCTTGGATTCGGCGAAGAGTACGCGCATATCCAAGGTGTCCAGCGGTCGGTTCGTCGTGGGAAGCCTGTATAATTTCTTCTCGAAGGTTGCTGGGAATGACAATAAGATACGTAGTCTTATTGGGCGCAAAGTTCTTCTTTACGATGATGCCGTTTTGAAAACAGAAGGAAGAGAGTCCCCGCTTAAATGATGCAGGGGGTGATGAAGTTTTGCCTTCCAGGTATTCATGGAGACGCTTGAGGTCAGGGTCCGTGCGTTGCTGTTGCGCAAAAGTGCTGCTACTGATAGATCCAAGGAAGCTGTCATCGTCGTCGTCGCTCTTTGGGGCTTCATCAACAGGGGCCCTTGACAAGCAGTCTGCGTCCGAATGCTTCCTCCCAGACTTGTATGTTACGGTGACATCGGATTTCTGGAGACGAAGACTCCATTGAGCGAGGCGGCCGCAGGGATCTTTCAAATTTGCAAGCCAGCAGAGAGCGTGATGGTCACTCACAACCTTGTATGGTCGTCCGTAAATGTAAGGACAGAATTTTGATGTCGCCCAAATGATTGCGAGACACTCCTTCTCAGTAGTTGAATAGTTACGCGAACGGCTAGCGTATGCGATCACTTTCTCGAACCCGTTGCTTTTCTGGACAAGGACCGCGCCTATGCCCACGCTGCTTGCGTCGCTATGAATTTCAGTTTGGGCATCTTCGTCGAAGTGTGAAAGGAGGGGACTGTAAACGACGCTGGAGGTCCTTAATGGCTTTTTCTTGCGGCGCTTCCCATTGAAACGGTACATCAGCCTTTGTTAGCTTCGTCAAAGGTTCAGCTATGCATGAAAAATTCCTCACAAACCTTCTGTAGTAAGCACACAAGCCAAGGAACCTTCGTAGGGCTTTCTTGTCTGTCGGCCGCGGAAAATGCTCGATAGCGGACGTCTTCTGAAGGTCGGGTCGTACACCGTCCGGGCTGATGATATGGCCATAAAATAACAGCTCACAATATGCAAAGCGGCACTTCTCAGGCTTTAGGGTAGGTCCTGAAGACATGATTTCATTGAGTACGGCCCTCAGTCTTCGCATGTGTTCGTCTAAGGTGGCCGCAAAGACTATGACGTCGTCGAGATACACGAGGCAGGTTTGCCATTTCAGGCCTGCCAACACCATGCCCATTACTCATTGAAACATTGCCGGTGCGGAACAAAGCCCAAATGGCATGACCTTAAACTTGAATAACCCGTCCGGAGTGATGAAAGCCGTCTTTTCTCTGTCCCCTTCGTCGATTTCAATCTGCCAATATCCGCTTTTCAGGCCCATGTACGAGAAGTACTTGGCATGACAGAGTCGGTCTAGGGTGTCGTCTATCCTTGGGAGCGGGTAGACATCTTTCTTCGTTATGTTGTTTAGCCTGCGATAGTCGATGCAGAACCGGAGGCTTTCATCTTTTTTCTTTACGAGAACGACTGGTGCTGCCCAAGGGCTTTTCGAAGGTTGAATGACGTCATCGCGAAGCATTTCGTCCACTTGTTTCCGAATTGCTTCACGCTCTCGCGGCGACACACGGTACGGGCTTTGGCGGAGAGGTCGGGCGTGCTCACTGGTTATGATCCGATGCTTGGCAATTGGTGTTTTCGGCACCTTCGACGAGGTTGCGAAACAGTGAGCGTAGCTTTCTAGGAGAATGCGGATCTGATTTTGCCTGTCGCTGGGAAGCTCAGGGTTGATGTCGAATGCCGGCGGCTGGTTTTGCATTGACGAGTCTTAATGGGATTGGGCGGAGA
The DNA here is from genome assembly GCA_013436015.1 of Rhipicephalus annulatus. Classification (NCBI taxonomy): domain Eukaryota; kingdom Metazoa; phylum Arthropoda; class Arachnida; order Ixodida; family Ixodidae; genus Rhipicephalus; species Rhipicephalus annulatus. Next base: position 2,084,815 of record WOVY01010279.1, on the reverse strand, counting down.
TGGCGAACGTGCCTGGAATGTCCCCTACTTCATCTAAGAAGCCAATCGTGCTGCCTTTGTTGAGGTGTCGGTGTTCCCTGCCGAAGTTGGTTACGAGCACGTCAGCTTGTCCATTCTTACAGTAAGCGATGCCTCTGGCGACGCCAAGCTGTCGGTCTAAGAGGAACTGCCTGTTTCCCTCGATCATGCCTTCAACATCCTCGGTGTTGCCTGTAACCACTGTTATTATGACGCTTGACCTTGGTGGGATGCTTACTTCTTCATCTAGAACACGCAGGATGGCGTGGTGCCCTAGGGTGGTCTTCGACTGAATGGTTTGGCCCGTGGAAAGTGTGATCTGTCTTGATTGAAGGTCGATGATTGCTCGATGTTCGGTCAGAAAATCCATGCGCAAGATGACATCGCGGGAATACTGCTGCAGGACTATGAAGCACGTTGGGAAAGTACGTCCACTGACAGTCACTCGTGCTGTGCATCGTCCTGTTGGCAACACGAGATGGCCTCCGGCTGTGCGGATCACGGGACCATCCCATCTAGTCATTACCTTCTCTAGTTGCTCTGCGAAGGCTCCGCTTATTACAGAAAAGTCGGCTCCTGGCTCGATAAGTGCTGTTACACTACGGCCGTCTATAAGTACGTCTAGGTCAGAGACTAGATCTCGAGTTGGACGTCAGTCTTGGTGTCGAATCACGGCTTCTGCGAGTGCTGCAAGTGCGGTTGGGGCGTGCCGTCGAGCTTAGTGCGAAGTGTCGTCGTAGCAGCCGTGGTGTCTCCGTCGGGGCGCCGTCGTCGTGCGGTATGATCAGTGGAGGTTCTTCGTTCATTCGCCGGCAAGCAACCTCGCCTCCAAAGGCTACTTTACTCAATTTCCCCTACGAGGGCTCGGGGACCTTCCTCGCGCTGCCGCCGCGTTGCCACGGCCGGGCGATGTGTAGCGGCTGTACGGCGGTGATGGTGATCGTGATGGACGGGTGGGCGGATACTCGGCGCGGCGCAAGTAGCCTTGAACTTCATGTGGTCGCTGTCCGGGTCGCGGTCGTGGTGCGTTGAGGGCAAAACCACGAAGTCCCATGCGTTTGTAAGGGCAGTATCTGAGGATGTGGCCTGGCTCACCACAGTGAAAGCACAGTGGGCGTTGTTGGTCGGGGGTTCTCCAGAGGTCTGCTTTTCGCGGCGCTTCCAAAAAAACAGGTGAGTGGACGGGTGACGGCGATCGCTGGGGTGGTTCCTAATGCTCACGACGCATGTTGGCGGTACCCCTCGGGCTGCGTACTGCGGCTGCGTAACTTATTCCCTGGTTTTCTTGACATGGAGTCGCCGTCCGAAAAACACCCAAAGCAATGCGAACTTCGTCGCGTATGACATCCGTGAGTGACGCTTCTGGAGGCTACGAGGGTGATGGTATAAGTAGCCGCAGCTCCTCGCTGACGACTTCGCGTATTATTTCACGCAAGTTACTGGTACTTGCAAGCGTTGCTTGAGGGTTTATGGAAGCTATGTGCGCTGTACGGTTGTACTGGCGGTTTCGGTAATCTAAGGTCTTCTCAATGGTGGATGCCTCTTGCGTGAACTCGGCAACGGTTTTCGGCGGGTTGCGAAATAGGCCAGCGAAAAGGGACTCTTTTACTCCTCGTATTCGAAGCCCAACATGCTTTTCCTCTGCCATGTTCGGATCCACACGGCGGAGGAGGAGCTTCATTTCCTTGACGTATATAGGCACAGTTTCGTTGGGCTTTTGGAGGCACTCGCGGCTGTTGCAAGATGACAGGGGTGGGTGCAGCTGGTAGGCTCATGGTTGACGTCGAGTCTTCTTTTTCTGTCGAGTGCACTCCGGTAGTGTTCCGGGTTCCGGTGGCAACCCTTGTATGCGGCGGCTACTGCGAGTCGCGTCGCTCCTTTTGGGGGCCTCGTCCTTCCGTGCAGCTGTCGGCTCAGGGACTGGGTGCATACCCAGCACCTCCACCAGTTGTCACGCAGCCGCGACGATGAAGGAACATGCACGACAGGATCAGGAGCAAGCCGCAACAATCTTTTTCTTTCACTGGGCTGACCTGCGCCCGAAAGAAACAAGTGAACCGCCTTACAGAAGGCGAACTACTACACTGGTGCCCACGGCTGCCCTCGGCTTATTGGCGAAGGGCGTTTTCCAATAAAACGCGGCACGAAGATAAGTTCACGGATCACGCCTTCATGATGGAGCGCAGATACACACTAGCCACGTGCGTCACAAGCAAAGCGATAAGTATGGCAAGTGAGTGCGGCAATAATATATACAACAGGCAACCTTTTAACAGCAAACGTGACCACGTGGCGTATTCTGGGGAAGGGTCTGATAAAAAGCAGGTACAATGATAAAATGACAAACCCTTATCTAAAAGCGCGAACTCTTCGTCATGCAAGGCCACCAAAGGTTGGCTCACGCATCCGTCACCATGTTTTCTAATATAGTACGCCTCAGCTATTTCACGGGTTAATTTGCCCATGTGGCGTACCAGCACACTGACGCCCGGAAATTGAGGCTGGCACCCGCAGCTTTTACAGTGCAGAACGAGGTTTGAACTAATTCCTTCGCATACATCATTCATAAGCTTTCCTAACCTTTTATTAATGCACCGCCTAGTTTGGCCTATATAACAACGAACGCACGTTGAAGGAAGCATGTAGACAACACCAACTGCGCAATCTATAAATTTATTTATGTGTTTTACGGCGCATGTCCAACTTTTTTTGTTGATTCCACTGAGGCGCTTATCAGTCATTCTGCAAATCTGGCTTACTTTGCACGGAGCTGATAAAACTACATCCACACCATATCTCGAGCCTACCTTCAAACCATAAGATATATTGTGAAAGTATGAGATGACTGCAACTATTTTTTGCTCTCTATTTCCTCCTCCCTTTTCTTGTTTTTGTTTGATTTTCTGCAACAAAGTTTCGCACACTGAAGAAATTACAGATTTTGGAAATCCCACTGACAGAAGTCTGTTATTCTGCATTGTTACACTATTAGGCATCTTGTGTAGGCATGACTTAGATAAACCAGTACTTACAACCGACGAAGCAATAGCTCTCTTGACCAGTTTTGTGTGGCAGGAAGCATAGTTTAACAAGGGTTGGTATTCCAACCTTCGCGGTTGGTATTCCACTTCGCGGTTGGTATTCCCAGCATACCTGATTCTAAACAATGTAATAATAACATTGTCACGCGCTAAGAGCTAGAAGGAACGTATAAAGGGACGCGACTGTTAAAAATCTCAGAGAAAAAGAATGACGTCTCCGCTGGCACGGGTTGCTCGTCTTCGTCTTCCTCGTTCACCGGCACAGAACTGACCCACTGCTCACTGTCCTATGGCACACTGCTCACTGCTCACTGGCACAGAACACCAGGTGGCATTACTCCTCCTCCCAAGAGAGCATCGACCCGATGCTCAAACAAAAGTGTGCACAGCAGTGGGTCGAAGTAGGTAACACAAAAAAACATTAAACAAATTAGTGCACGAGAGAAATTGCGTCCTGGGCCCGGCAATCGGAAATAAGCGGCATTCACTGTTCACATGAAGAGTTCACTGGCACAAGAAGAAAATTCGCATCACCGCGTAAAGTATGGTTTCAGGCGGACTACGTGTACAGTCTCTTGGCGTGGTAGCCTGCGCTGGGATGATGGTGAGCCTCCGTCTGGAACCACTTCGTAGTTCACGTCGCTCACACGTCTGAGTACTTTGTAAGGTCCAAACTACTTCCTCAAGAGTTTCTCACTCAGACCTTGCCGCCTATTGGGTGTCCAAACCCAAACTTGGTCACCAGGTTCATAATTATCTTCTCGATGGTGAATTTTGTACCGCCGTGCGTCTGCGAGTTCGGATGTGCACACGGGCCAGTTGACGTGCTTCCTCAGCGTGCTGAATGTACTAATTGATGTCGGGGGCTAATTGGTCGAGCTTGTCGATGTCCTCATATAGAATCATGGCGTCCAGCATAGTTCTAAAATCTCGACCATAAGCGAGTCGGAATGGCGTGAAGCGTGTTGTTTCCCTCGTTGCAGTGTTATACGCAAATGTTACGTACGGCAGGATGTCGTCCCACGTTTTGTGCTGCACATCCACGTACATAGAGATCATGTCGCCTAGCGTTTTGTTTGGCCTTTCTGTTAAACCATTACTCTGAGGGTGATACGCAGTGTTCTTTCGGTGGGCTGTGTAACTCAACCTGAAGATATCATCCAAGAGTTTCGCTGTGAATGATGTCCCTCGATCAGTGATGACATATGACGGGACGCCATGCCGTAGCACAATTTGATGTATAAAAAAACTAGCAACTTCAGATGCGGTCCCTCGTGGCAACGCCTTCGTCTCAGCGTAACGCGTCAAATAATCGGTTGCGACAATAATCCATTTGTTGCCAGAAGAAGACAAAGGAAACGGGCCTAGGAGGTCCATCCCCACTTGTTCAAACGGTGTACGTGGTAAATCGATCGGTTGTAGATGACCTGCAGGCTTTAAATGTGGTGTCTTGCAACGCTGGGATTCACGGCATCCCTTCAGTAGCGTTAGACACAGACAGACTTTTTAGGCCAATAGTAGAGTTGCCGCACCCGATCCATAGTTCTCGAGTAGCCCAGATGGCCAGATGTTGGCTCGTCGTGGCAAGCTAATAAAACGTCATCGTGGAGGGCTTTAGGAACAACGAGAACATGAGATTTGTCACCAGCACCGGCGTTCCTTTTGTATAAGACGCCATTTCGTAGGCAAAATTATGGCAACGTTCGCGACATTGGACGAGGAATGGGCACGGTGCCACCTTCTAAATGATCTATACTCATTCTTAGATCAGCATCATTTCGTTGATGAGACATCCGCTTACAGTTTCCACGAAGGCGCTGTCCTCTTCTGCGCTAGTACTGGCGGATTGAAGAGGTGCTCGTGATAGCGTGTCGGTGTCTTCGTGTTTTTTGCCTGACTTGTACACGATGGTGCCATCAAAATCCTGTAGGCGCAGACTCCATCGTGCTAATCGTCCGGAAGGGTCTCGTAGATTGGTCAACCAGCGCAAAGCATGATGGTCAGTCACCACTTTAAATGGTCTTCCATAAAGATATGGCCTTAACTTTGTAATTGCCCAAATGACCACGAGACATTCTTTTTCTGATGTGGAATAGTTAGATTCCGCGCGAGACAGTGTGCGACTTGCGTAGGCTATTACCCGTTCAATGCCATCTCGTCTTTGTACCAAAATAGCTCCAAGACCAATATTGCTGGCATCAGTGCGTACTTCAGTGTCAGCATCTTCATCGAAGTGGCCGATCACGGGAGGGGAAGACAGCCGGTGCTGTAGTTCCGCAAAGGCAGTCTGCTGGTCATCAGCCCAGACAAATGGTGTGTCATCACGCGTGAGGCGTATTAGTGGCTCCGCAACGTTATAGAAATTTTTAATGATGCGCCGGTAATACGCGCACAGACCCAGAAACCGTCGAAGACTTTTCTTGTCAGTTGGAGGCGGAAAAGCGGTGACGGCAGCAGTTTTGTCAGGATCAGGCCGAACACCAACGGCGCTGCAGACGTGACCAACAAACTTTAATTCTTCGTAGCTGAAATGACATTTCTCAGGCTTGAGTGTGAGATCGGCCGATCTAATGGCTTCGAGCACATTCCGAAGGCGACGAAGATGCTCGTCAAACGTTTTTGACAACACATCATCGAGGTAGACGAGACAGCTTTTCCACTTGAGGTCTGCCAGGACGGTGTCCATCATTCGCTGGAATGTGGCTGGAGCAGAACAGAGGCCGAAAGAGAGCACTTTGAATTCATAAAGTCCATCCGGCGTTACAAAAGCGGTCTTTTCCCGGTCACGTTCATCGACCTCTACTTGCCAATAACCGCTCTTCAAGTCGACGGAAGAAAAATACTTCGCGCGTCGCAGCTTGTCCAGAGAATCATCGACTCTGGGTAACGGGTACACGTCTTTCTTTGTGACATTGTTCAACTTTCTGTAGTCGACACAAAAGTGAAGTGTGCCATATTTTTTTTCACAAGAACGACTGGTGATGACTAAGGGCTGCTTGAAGGCTGTATCACGCCATCCTGAAGCATTTCCTTAACTAGAGTTTGAATCGCGTGCCGTTCGCTTGCCGAAACACGATAAGGCTACTGCCGTATGGGATGCGTGTCGTCATAGGTGATAATACGGTGTTTCGTTATCGGTGTTTGACGTATCTTCGAAGAACGCGCAAAGCATGTGTGGAACTCCAGCAACAGTTCGCTCAAACGCTGCTTGTTCGCTTCAGAAAGCGTTGGATTGATGTCGACGCTGCGGAAAGGCGTTTCAGCAGTGCCGATGGCCTTGGAAGCAAAACACTCGGTGACATTGTGACATTGGCGACTGGGTCGGCGTAGGCGATGACCGTTCCAGGAAAAAGGTGCCGGTGCTCGTAGCTGAAGTTTGTGACAAAAAAGTTGCAGTGATCATCACGAAGGTCAACAAGGCTTCTCGGTACGCAGACATCCTGAGACAGTAAAAGCAACTGATTGCTTTCTACGACTGCTTCACCGTGCATCACTCCGTCCCACGCCACCTCAATCACAACAGTTGCACGGGGTGGTAACGTGACAGCGTCGTCGACGACACGAAGAGACACTCGGGGGTGACTGGGGTCGATGTAAGCTGTTGTGGCGTTTGTGGTCGCGAAAGTGACTAGACGTGGTCGAATGTCAATTATAGCACCATGCTCCCTGAGAAAATCCATGCCAATCATCAGGTCTCGAGAACACTGCTGGAGAACGCTCAAACTAGCAACAAATGTACAACCGCGGACTTGCAGTCTTGCCGTGCGTATACCGAGTGGCGTGACGATATGCCCGCCAGCTATACGAATTGGCGTTCGGTTCCAAGGCGTCGTTACTTTTTTGAGAAGGGTGGCCAGCTTTTCGCTAATTATGGAATAGTCCGCACCCGTGTCCACTAAAGCGCTGACTTCACGACCGTCTAGCAGAACAGGAATATCTAAGGAAACTCTTATGCAATCAGCCGGTGATGTCGTTGTTGATGTATCGTCGGTATCTTCAGTCCGCGTCGATAGGGGGCCTTGAGCATGACCAGTCTGAGCGGCCTTGCCCCTGAAGGTCGCTGAGGCTAGTTTTCCCGACGCGGGCTAGGTGACCGGCCCTGCGCCACGCCCGCATAGGTGCGATGATTCGGCGAGAACCGCCGCGGTGATGGAGAGCGTAAGTGGTGCCGAGATGTGGATCCGCGCTGCTGAGCAACGTAGTCAGCGATTTCCGGAGGCCGCTGGCCGAACCTAGGAGGTTCGAAAAACCTAGGTTGGCCGAAAAACGACGAAGTCCCAGCTGTCGATAAGTGCACTGTCCGTAGATGTGCCCAGGTTCACCACAGTGATAGCAAAGGGGACGTCGATCGGGGGCCCGCCACATGTCTGATTTTCGCGGAATCGGTCGGCGGTCACTTAGGTACGGGCCCGCTTGAACTGCCTGAAGCATGGCTGGGGCTGTAGTATAAAGCGGAGTGAAATGTGGTGCAGATTGGCGCAGAGTTTGGTCTGTCGGAAGCATGGCAGGGGTCCTGGTGGGAAGCGGAGCCAAAGGTGGTGCTGGCTGGAGCAGAGTTTGCGCATACGACGTGCGAGGGAATCATTTAGGGGCCGCGGCTCTGTCTGACAGGACGGTTCTCGTAGTGCCTGCTGAACTTCATCTCGGACGATGCCGGAAAGAACTGACAGTGGGCGCTGAGGGTACAGATAACTTCTGCAGTTCTTCGCGAATTACAGAGCATATCAGCTCTCGGAACAAGTCGACGTGGGCCCCAAGACTACCCGTGTTGTCCGTAGCAGAAGCAAAGTTCACTTGTCGCTCGTACATCTGGGTCCGCTGCCAAAGCGTGCTTTCAATCAGGACGGCTTCAGCAAGAAACTCTGACGTAGTCTTGGGGGGGGGGGGGCTGCGAACAAGACCACCGAACAACTGCTCCTTTACTCCACGCATCAGGTATCGCACGTTCTTCTCTTCCGGCATGTGAGGGTCGGCTCGTCGAAAAAGACGCGTCATGTCCTCAACATACATGCTACGCCTTCATTTGGCATTTGCATACGGCACTGGAATTCACGTTCAGCTCGCTCTCGGCGATCGCGATTTGCATACGTTTCAAGAAGCCGGTGTTTGAAGTCCACCCATGACGTGAACACACCTGCCCGGTTTTCGTACCAAACACGTGCCCCGTCATTCAAATTGAAGTAGACATGTCGGAGCTTGTCTGTGTCATCCCACATGTTATGAGCGGCAACGAAGTCATAGTGTATTAGCCAATCTTCAACATCCTCATGGACAGCACCACGAAAGGAATTCGGCAATTTTGGTTTGAACAGTGTATATTGCAATGGCGTTGCCCCTTCCATACCGGCTGGATTGGAGCCGCTTGGGACGGCGCTGCCTGGAATAGTTAGGGCCGTGATCTCCTCTGAGAGAAGTCCGAACTCAGGGTCCAGTCCACGAATCCTGCGGCTAGCACGGTGAACAGGCGTAACCACCGGTATGGGGCTGGAGCTTCTTGTCCTAGGAGGGGTTCGGTGCATAGGGTACCCAGTACCTCCACCAGTTGTTACGCGCTAAGAGCTCGAAGGAACGTATAAAGGGACGCGACTGTCAAAAATCCCAGAGACAAAGAAGGACGTCTCCGCTGGCACGGCTTGCTCGTCTTCGTCTTCCTCGTTCACCGGCACAGAACTGACCCACTGCTTACTGGCACAGAACACCAGGTGGCAATATCTAAGAACCGCAGTGATCCCTGTTGGGGAACTTCGCAAGTGAAGCCTAGCCCACCTTCATGTGTTTTGAAAGCACTCAATACAAGTTCAGCCGGGTTTTTCCTATTCGTTACGGAAGGCAGCAGAAAAATTAAATAGTCGTCCACATAACTGAACGCGGTTTGTACCAAATCTACGAGTTTTTCATTGAGAATGGTGTCAATCTTGGAGAGAAAAATGTCACTCAGAACCGGGGCGACCCTTGACCCAATGCAGACTCCCTTACGCTGTCGATAAAGAGACCCTCCCCACGAAACAAAAATAGAATTTAAGTGGAAAAGCAAAACTTCCATGAAAGAGTTACCACTGATGCCACTATCATTATTAAACAAATCTTCATGATTATCCTTGATTATACAATCTCTAACATAATTTAACAATGTGCTCTGAGGAATGGAGTAATACAAATCTACAACATCAATACTTAAAACAAAGTACTCCTGGGCTTATCTAAGTCATGCCTACACAAGATGCCTGATAGTGTAAAAATGCAGATTAACAGACTTCTTTCAGCAGAATTTCCTACATCTGTAATTTCTTCAGTGTGCGAAACTTTGTTGCAGAAAATCAAACAAAAACAAGAAAAGGCAGGAGGAAATAAAGAGCGAAAAAGAGTTGCGGTCATCCCACACTTCCACAATATGTCTCATGGTTTGAAGAAGGAAGGCTCGAGATATGGTGTGGATGTAGTTTTATCAGCTCCGTGCAAAGTAAGCCAGATTTGCAGAATGACTGATGAGCGCCTCAGTGGAATCAACAAAAAAAGTTGCACATGCGCCGTAAAACACATAAATAAGTTTATAGATTGCGCAGTTGGTGTTGTCTACATGCTTCCTTCAACGTGCGTTCGTTGTTATATAGGCCAAACTAGGCGGTGCATTAATAAAATGTTAGGAAAGCTTATGAATGATGTATGCAAAGGAATTAGTTCAAACCTCGTTCTGCACTGTAAAAGCTGCGGGTGCCAGCCTAGATTTCCGGGCGTCAGCGCCACATGGTCAAATTGACCCGTGAAATAGCTGAGGCGTACAATATTAAAAAACATGGTGACGGATGCGTGAGCCAACCTTCGGTGGTCTTGCATTACAAAGAGTTCGCGCCTTTAGATAAAGGTTAGCCATTTTATCATTGTACCTGCTTTTTATCAGACCCTTCCCGAGAATATGTCACGTTGCTCACGTTTGCTATTAAAAGGTTGCCTGTTGTATATATTATCATGTGTGCTCGTGTTGTCCTCTTTGCTTTCCTTGCCTCGCCTTTCATTTCACGTTTCTTCTAGCACCCTCGTGGTCGCACTGCAGCCCTTATTACCCTAATGTAAGTGCTTGGGGCCGAGTTAGGTTTTAGTGAGGTGGAGGGAAAATCCTTCTAGACAAGTAGAAATGTTTAGTGAGGCTCGTTGTATGTTGTACGAATTTCCCGGTTATCCCCTTCACCAGTAGAACGCATCCCCGGGGAGGCGCGCTGGGATAGGTCTCGCGCCGCCTCGTGTGCTGCTTTATTGAGTTTGGAAGGGGAATCGTTGATTTGTCGAAGGTGAGCTGGGAACCAACTCAGAAAATGATGCATTATGTTCTTGCCTTGCAGTATTCTCAGCCTTGGCGCACGCCCGTAGTGTTGCCATAGAATCACTGTAGACGACTTTAATTTTATCCAACATGAGTTCTAAGGCGATGGCCACCAGTTCCGCAATGACCGCCTGGAAATTGGCCGACATTGCCATCAGCCTCCCCTACGCCTGCTCATCGAGTGCTCGCCCCGTCAGTCGGTCGCAAGCAGCTCGGCGCCGTCCTTCGGCCGCGGCGGCGGACTCGCGTTTGCGCGCTGCACTCGCTCGAGTTTGTGGAAAAGAGTCGCATTACCGTCGAGTTCTTCGGCGCTAGCTCCAAACCAGCTCAGCGCTGTTCGTGGCGGCGGCCAAGCGTGCGCTTGCTCTCCTGTTCGAAGTTCGCTGGCGGCAGACAATCCGCGTGCAGCGCCGTGTTTGGTCTCGCCTTCGCTTGCTCGAGCTGAACGACGTCGCTCGCTTAGAACTCGCCGACCTGCTGGCGGCACGGTGGTTCGCGGGGTTGTGGCTGCAGTCGCCGCTTCTAAGCTGTTGCACTACAAGGATCTAAATGAGTCTTTGACGATGTGTGATATCACGGTGAAATTATTAGCATGTCATATGTCACACACGCTTTATTAAATGCGAAGCACTTCTTAGCGAACTTCGGCGACTTTGCGAGTATCTATCTATCTATCTATCTATTTATCTATGTATCTATCTATCTATCTATCTATCTATCTGTCTACTAGCCGCCTACGACTTTTAGCGCTCCTGGCCGTTTTAATATAGACATCCATACCAAACTTGGTATGGCATAACATTACTGTAATAAGAACATAGTCGACTAGTGATAACATGAAAATCTCGACATGGCTGTCATGAATGTCATAATTTACAATTTATGGTCCTGCAGCTCTTGCGGTAGTTTCGTTCACATCGCAAGCTGCAAAACTGGTATGGTATGGCATGATCGCATGGCGAACACAAGCGACAGACCCTAACATGAAAATCATGGCATGGGTGCCATGTAACAACATGACTACATGCCACGCTAATGATGCGCTCGCGGTCGTTTCGCTAGCGTCACATATACTAAATTTGGTACTATGGGACAAGAATGAATGACGAAGGTATAAGACTTGCAGCAGCCGCTCTGCGGGCCCGGTTGATCAGACTCAACTGATCCTCCAGGTTCTCGCTGGCCAGCAGCTCCTCCCATCGCTCCGCTGTTGGATTTTGTACTGGTTGTAAGGCTGTAATGGCCTGACACTCCCACGTGACGTGGTACAGAGTGGCTTTAGCTGAACACCATGGGCAGAGAGGAGAGTATGCCAAGGGGTTCATTTTACTCAGGATGTGCAAATTTGGAAACGTGCCGGTTTGAATTTGCCTCCAGCTGACCGATTCCTCTTTATTTAGTGTTCGGTGTGGTAGCGAATAAGCTTTCCTAAGTCCTCTGTAATGGTTTAGGATGGCCGAATAGTCGCAAGGGACCGGAACGAGTTCCTCAGGGGCGGAGTTGAAAGGTACTCGGCTCGCATACCCTCGAGCTACCCTATCCACTGCCCGATTCCCCTCCAGTCCCATGTGGCCCGGAGTCCATATAATCCGATGCCAAATTCTGAGTGGATGTGTAATGGAATGCTCGCCAGTGTCTGTAACGCTCATGATGACGCTGAGAGCGGGTTGGCTGATGCGCCCCTGTAGGTAGTTGCGGCAAGCTGCTTGAGAGTCCGTGAGAACTGTCAGCGACCTTCGTTGTCTGTAGCCGAGGGCGAGAGCGAGCGCGATGGCAGTTTCTTCAGCATCGGTGATGTTGCGGCACCGCACGGAAGCGCTGGTACGTTCTGTGAGTGTGTGGTCCACGACTGTGGCTACAGCCTTATTGTTTGCATGGTCGTAGTTGGCGGCGTCAACTTAGTACGTAGTGTTTTTGTGTGCATAAGTTCGCTCGAGGGCTTCCACTCTGGCTTCCCTCCGGCCCTGATGTAGTCGGGGATCCATATTGCGGGGGATGGGAGCGACCTTATAAGTGGCACGAAGTTGGTCCGGAATGGGCTTGCGACGAGCTGCGTCGTGAAACTGGCTCATGTAGCCGAGGTGTAGGAGCAGGTCACGGCCTGTAGGTGTTTGCTTGAGCCGTTGCAGTTGTGTGGCGAGTTGCGCTTCACAAAGTTCTTCAAAGGTGTTGTGTAGGCCCATAGCGAGGAGCTTGCTAGAAGGAGTACCCGGCGGTAGCTTGAGTGCCGCTTTGTAGGCCTTGCGGAGCATTGCGTCTACTTGGCCCTGTTCGCTCTTGGTGAGGCGTTGGTAGGGCAAAGTGTATGTCACCCTACTGACCACGAGGCTACGTATGAGTTTCAGGGTGTCCTCCTCGCGCATGCCATGGCGACGAGTGGCTACCCGAGATATCATTCGGGCCACTTGCAGTGTAGTGGTGCGAAGAAGGGAAAGTGTGTAATTCACATGGCGGTTTGACTGTACCCACATGCCTAATATTCGAATGGTGGATTTCTCTGGGATTTATTCGCCAGCAAGGACAACCTGGAGGCGGGAGCCTTGGTTGTTCTGCGTCGATGGTGGGAGCTTGCGTCGATAAATTCGTAGAAGCTCAGATTTTTCTGTTGCACAGGCCAGGCCTCGTGCCTGCGCGTATTGTTCGACGCATGTGGCTGCCTGCTGCAGGTTAAATTCATTTTCTCCAAGGGAACCCCGCGTGGCCCAGACAATGATATCGTCCGCATACATTGCGTGATAGATGCCATCGATGCGGTGGAGTTCATGTGCCAGGCCAACCATAGCTACATTAAAGAGTAGCGGGGAAATCACTGAGCCCTGCGGGGTGCCCTTGCTCGGAACCTTGATAACATCTGATCGGATGGAACCGAGACCGACTGTGGCAGTGCGGTCCGTCAAGAAGGCGTGAACATAACTGTGGACGCGCTGCCCACAATGAAGGGCCTCGAGGCCCTCAAGTATGGCCTGGTGGCTAACGTTATCAAATGCGCCCTTAATGTCTAAAGTCAAGATAATGTTTTCTCCTTGCTGGGGGGCGTTATCAATGACTTCTTTTAATTGTAGCAGTACATCTTGCGTTGAAAGATGTGCCCGGAACCCGTACATTGAGTGCGGAAAAAGGTCATTGTCTTCGAGGTAATCTTGCACGCGATTAGTGATGACGCGCTCGAAGAGTTTATCAAGGCAGGAAGTGAGGGATATTGGTCGGAGGTTTTCGATCTGAAGTTTTTTGCCCGGCTTCGGTATCTATATGACCTCCGCGTGCTTCCATTCAGAAGGAAGCGTGCCACGTTGCCAATGATCATTGAAAAACGCCGTGATTTGTTGTACGGCGCTGTCGTTGAGGTTCCTGATAAGGGAGTACGTGATTCCGTCTGCCCCAGCAGCTGTGTTGCGATTGCTGCTGCGAATGGCTGCGTAAACTTCGTCCACCGTTATTGGTCGGTCGAGAGTGTCATTGGCACGTCCACGATACGCAGCTTGAAATGCGGGTGGGTAGAAGTCGCTAAAGCATTTTCGCCGGAGTTGATCCAGCAGCTCATCGTCAGTACCCTCAAAGGCGTGTATGAGGCGCATGACTGACTTATTCGTCTCATTTTTTGTGCGAGTGGGGACCATCAAAGCGCGCAAAATGTGCCACGTGCGGGCCGTGCCCAATGAGCCTCGAAGAGAGTCGCTAAACTGGGCCCAATTGAGTCGCGCCAGTTCTGTAGCGTACAGCTCTGCCTGAGTGGTGAGTGTGGCGATCCTTAGCTTGAGGCGTCGGTTATGTTTTTGCGTCCTCCATCTGCGGATGAGGCTCCTTCGGGCTTCCCACAGATGTAGCAGATGGCCGTCCACTTCCGGCAGTGCAGGTGTTCTGTTTATGGTGGTGGTCCAACGCTCTCGAATTTCTTTAAGTTGGGTGCACCAGTCGGTGAGGCTTGTGAGGCTGTCGAGTGAATATTCGCTCTCACGACGAAAGGCGTCCCAGTTTGTGATGCGTGCTTCTCCAATAGACCGACGCGCTGCGCTCTCTGTAACTTTTGTGCGGAGAATGAAGTGGTCGCTGCCCAAGGATTCCTGCAGGTTGTCCCAGTTATAGTTTGCACGGCCACGGGCGAAGGTGAGATCGGGCAAGTGTCCCTGCACACACTGTTGCCGATCCGGGTAGGGAACGCGGGATCCGTAAGCAGTTCAAGCTGAAATTTTTCAGTGGCAGCCGCAAGCTGTTTGCCTTTGACATCCGAACGGTTGTAACCCCAGCGTTCGTCGAGAGCGTTGAAGTCGCCGAGCAGTAAGAGTTCTTTTCCCTGGGCCAATCGGCAGGCACCTTGGACGAGAGCATGGAAATCAGTGGTTTTTTGCTTTGGGGCGCTATATACGTTGACAATGATGATACTTCGCTTTTCTCCTTTCTTTTTTTGCCTGAGAACTAGCTCAACAATCACATGTTCTATGTTGGTGTCTGAGATACTGTCTAAGCCAACTGCGGTTAGCGCTTTGTCAATCAGGATGGCCGCTTTGCCTTTTGTTTGACTATTATAGGACTCATAACCTGAAAATATGGGTGGCGTTCCGGGCTCCTGAAGCGCTATAACATCTGGCCGAGCAAGGTGTGTGTTAATGTACTGTTGGAGGAGGCTCCGCTTTCTGCGGAAGCCGCGGCAGTTCCATTGCCAGACTTCTAAATGTTCGCCAATGAGTGAGGCTGTGCTGCCCATGGTGAATTCGTTGAGTGGAAAGGCGTGGGTATCAGAATCTCGGCTTGCGACGCCGATGTAGGAGTGAGGGTGAGGGCGCTGGGTGTCAATGCGGGGGTAGCGAGGATTTCAGATGCATGTGATTCCAATCCTAGTCTATGGTAACCTTGATCTGTCGTGGCGTGCGAGCTACGAGTGGCCCTCTTCCTGCGTATGTTTTCGCCTGTTTCAGCAATTTGCGCCTCGAAGCGTGTCTCGAGGGAGTCGAGGCGTTCTCCGAACTGCGAGAATACGGCACTGAATTGTTGCGATAGCTGCTGCGCGAGCGTTCAGAACATTTCGCGTAACTCTTCGCGTGTGACTGTGGTGCCCGACGCAGCAGGAATTGATAGCGCCGTTTTAGGGGTCTTCTGTCTCTTGGGGGAGGTTGGGGTTTTTTTTCGGGGGAGTCGGGCGGCGATCCAAGACGCGCCATTAGGGCATGAAGTTGAGAGCTGTCCTTTGCTTGACGTGCCCTGACGGCCGCCAGCTCCTGTTTGAGTTTTATGTTTTCCGCGAGAAGGTGTTCGTATGCGGTGGAAAGGGTATTGAGTGGAGCGATTGGAGGATCTACATTTGCTGACCAGCTCACCTTATTGTCGGCACCGGCTGATGGAGTGGGATTGGGCTTCTCATTATGCTTGCTGGAGGCGTGCTGGGACTGTTGACAGGTGGGTTGCTGCTGCTGCTGCCCCTTGGTCATCTGGTTCTTCGGATGCTGTCGCTGATGTGGCTGCTGCTGTTGGCCAGGTTCCACAGAAGGGAGGGGTGGGAAGGACTGTGACCTCGAGCGTGAGCGGGAGTGGCTGCATGAGGTCTCGTTTTCCTTGCTGAACCACCTACGTTTGGGAGTGGGTGGGTTACGATGTGGGTTGCGGCCCTTGGCTGGTGCTGCTGGTTGAGGAGGTGGCCGTGGGCGTGGGGCCTTCAGTCTCTGAGAGCACTCTTTCGCGCCCGTTAAGTGGGCATCTCCACACAAGTGACATTTGGGAGCACAGGGGTGACCGTCAACGGGGTTGAGGATACCACACTGCCGACACACGGGAGTGTTTGGCGTGGGGCATACGTCTGAGCGGTGCCCCGGTTGTCAGCAGACTTGGCAGGCTTGTCGCATCGGCTTGTACGGATGGCAGGCCACCTCCCCACCGTAATACAGTACATATCGGGGCAGAAGGGGGCCTTCAAAAGTGATCACGGCAGATTTGGTAGAACCAAGCATTCGTGCACTGCGCACTGTCACTCCCTGCGTGCGCACGCGGAGGTTGGCGGTGAGTTCTTCCGGAGTTGTGCCAGGGTCTATCCCATGAATAACTCCCCGCAAGGTGCCCTCAGGGGCCGCCACATAGGTATTGAATTCGTGGGTCTTCCTCTCAAGCGTGAGGGTGGTGATCCGACGAAGAATTTCGGCCGCCTGAACATGTGGCGTGCTGGCAATGATGATGTTCGACCCGGGGCGAGTACGTATAATGAAATGATCACCAGTACAATGTTGTCGTGAATTGCCCGCCAGTGCTATGGCTCGGGAGATTTGATGCTTAGTGAAGTTCCGAATGGCCAGGCCCTTTTTCGGGCGCATGATGATCTTTATGTGCGTGCGTGGAAGCGGCGGCAGCTTCCGTCGTAGCTGGCGCGGCTTCGTTACGGGTGGTGGTGTTCGCGCCGGTGCGACGCCGGCCGCGTCTGCCTGCGCAGCAGGAGCGCTCGCAGCCGCAGCTGCCCCGGCGTTGACGTGGCTGGGCCGAGTGCTTGCAGGACCGGCCGGCTGCATCAATTCCGCTCGAGCTTTGTCGAATTTTTTCTGGCGTTGACGCTGGCGACGGGAAATCGCCAGTTTCCAGGTGGCGTCGGTGTCGCTCGCCGGTCCCAGCGATGCAGACGATGTAGGATGGTGCACGGCAACTTCATCTTCGCTTGCCGAGGTGAGCTCGTCGAGGTCGAGAGATTCCATGTTAACATGGGTGTCATTGGGGCCTAATGCAGGTTGAACGCATCCGGTAGTAGTCACGTCAGCAGTTGGCGTAGTGCTAGCGTCCATATTGTTGTGGAAGGGGTCCCGCCGTTAGGCCTAGTCACCCGTACTCGCACAGGCGAGCTGAGTCGACGCTTCGGCCCAGTGGCCCAGCGCTCACATGGGTTCTTCTGAAGGCGATAGAAAAGAATGGAGAAGCTCTACAGCCTCGCGAAGGGTGTGCGGTTCACCGGACAGTTAAAACTTGATGATCCGACACAGTGCCGGCGACGATATCGAAGTAATCCGGTCAACGAGAGCACACGTTCGGCGGAGCGCATGCGACGCGCGTCCGCTCGCTCCCGCGTCCTGGCCCGAGGGAACCCTGTGAATGTAGGGTTCGTGCTGTGTTTAACTGAGTGAGTAGCTTCGGGGCAGGCCCATATAATATGGTCGAGCTCAGCGTTAGGTGCACCGCACGTTTTGCGTTGTGGTGTGTGAATTGCGGGTTAAATACGGCTGTACAGTGACGGACAGGGGAAAGTGCGCGTCTGTAATAGACGCCAGGTAGTGGAGTTCTGCTTACTAAGGCACTTGTCTGGTGGTGGGTACTTAAGTCTGACCTTGCGGTAATACATTAGGATTTCTCCAAAGGTAACCATTCTGTCCCTCGAATTGTCGCGAAACGAGGAGACCATTATCTCTCGCTCAGCCGCGTCAGGTCGCGAGAGCTAGGTGATGCTCTGTAGGATGACGCGCCCAGTGGACGAGAGCTCGGGCGGCATTATGAGCGTGTTCATTTTCCGCAAGCCCCGAGTGGCCCGGAGTCCAGATTATCTCAACGCGGTGACGACGTAACACAGGTGTGCTTGTGAGAATACGGAGCGCCGGTTGGGAGATCAAACCTTTGGTAAAGTTGCGGATGGCAGTCTTGGAGTCGCTGATGATGCAGGATGCTTGGGTTGAAGCGTAGGCGAGAGTGATGGCTGCTTCTTCGCCTTTTTCTGGTTTGTTTGCGCGAATGGTGCCAGTTGCGGTAATTATGTACTGCGGCCCGTTGGCGATAGCGAGGGCCATGGCCCGATGCGTAAGATATTCCGCTGCGTCTACATACGCCACGTACGTGGCTTTCGCGTAGCGCTTGCCTAGTTGCTTGGCGCGGTCTACTCGTCTTTGCACGTTATATTCAGGGTGCATATTGCGTGGTATGGGAGGAATCACAAAAGTATCGCGAATTTCTGAAGGAATTGGGAGTTTCTGGCCAAACTGGGAGACGTAAAGTGTGCCGAGTGAGCACATGAGATGACGTCCTGTAGGAGTTTGGCCTAATCGTTCGTAGTGCGATATACGTTGGGCTTCAATGAATTCGTCTATTGTATTGTGAAGTCCTAGGTCATTGAGTTTCGCATTGGGCGTAGACATGGGGAGATGCAGCGCGCAATTGTAGCAGCGCCTGATCATTATGTTTAGTTCTTTCTTGTCGGTGAGCGTAAGTTTCATAAATGGAGCAACGTAAAGCATTCTGCTTATGGAGAAGACGGTCACCAGTCGCATGAGATTGGCCTCTTTCATACCGTGCTGTTTATTGGCGATGCGGGAGATGAGTCTAGTAGTCTGATAGACATGATGGCGTAGTAGTTGCATTGTTTCCGAATTGCCGCCGTTCTGCTGAATGCGGAGGCCCAGCGAAAAGAGGGAGGCGCATTGTTGTCTGGGTAACGCATTTCGCGCTGGTTTCCGTCGGGCCACGCCGACGGACGCTGGTTTGGGCCTGTCGTCAGACTATAGATTGCTCGCGTTTTGCTAACGTAGCGTCACTGTGCCCAGTGTGCGCGCGCGTCAACGCTACATTCGGAGTATATTGGACCCTTCATGTTGCGCTGGGAGCTGTTTTGCTAACTGCACATATACCAAATTTGGTGTTGCGTGACGCGAATGGACGATGAATGTAAATGACTATATGCTACGATCGCGGGGTCCTCGCTAGCTTCACATATACTAAATTTGGTATCACGTGACGTGAGAGAGAGAGAATACTTTATTAAAAAGTCAGTCAATTGTTCAGGCATGGCCCGTCACCCCTAGCTGTCGGCCGGAGTCCCTTGGGACGCGGCAGCAGCAAGGGCTTGACTGATGATGTCGCGCTGGACGTTGGGATCTGGGCTGCAGAGCAGGGCCTCCCAGGATTCTACAGTGTGAGAACCATTGTTTTGACTTCGACATGTCCACATCATGTTGACCAAATTCGCTTCCTCATCACAAAATTTACACTGGGACTGGAAAACTGGGGGTGCCACTTGCTGTAAAGTGCGTGGTTTGGAGAAACCCCGGTCTGTAACTTTCGCCACAAAACCTCGTTTTTCTTACTTAGTGAGTTGTCCGCTCTTAGGTATACTTGCCTATTCAGCCTGTAGTGTGCGACGATTTCATGGTATGTGCGCATATACTCGCTTCTTTGTTCGGTAACTTGAGAGGTTCCAGGGGTCGACCGGTAGGTGAGACTTCGGGCGACCGAATGAGCCTTTTCGTGTCCTCTAATTTTTTGGTGAGCTGGAGCCCAGACAAGCAGAACCTGCTCTTTGGGTACTCCTACCATGTTTAATATACGGACGGCAGTCTCCGTCACCCTTCCCGATTCCTAATTTCTCACGGCGTTTTTGGAGTCGCTGATGACCACCCTGACCTCCTTTTGACTGATGGCCAAAGCTATGGCCACTTCCTCGGCCTCTACAGTCTTGACGCCAAGGACTGTGCAGCACACAATCAGGCCACCACCTTCCCTGACCGCCACTGCCATGTGTGCCGCTTTGCTTTCCTATTCCGCAGCGTCTGTATACGCGTCCTGTCGACCGGTGTACCTGGATTGTAATGCCTCTGCCCTGGCTTTACGCCTGCCTTCGTGAAAGGTAGGTTTCATATTTCTGGGTAGCGGGGTTTTCTTTATCCGGTCCCTGATCTGTATCGGTATGTCTTTTGAACGCGCTTGCTCACGCATGGCCTCATAGCCCAATCTCTTTAATATTGTTCTCCCCGTTTTAGATCCGAGTAGTCTTTGATGTTGTGCAGTCACAGTAGCCTTAATTAGCTCATCGAGTGTGTTAGATACCCCCAATTTCATGAGTCTGTCAGTTGACGTGTTTGGGGGAAGTCCGAGCGCGACTTTCCCACTTTTCCTGATAATGGTGTCGAGTTTGCCCGCTCCGCTTGGTTCAATTTTAAATAAGGTGCCGCGTACACTATCCTACTTATTATGAAGGTCTGCACTAATCTAAGAAGGTTCGCCTCCTTCATCCCAGCATGCCTGTTTGCTATTCGTCTGATGAGACGACATGTCTGATTAGAACTGGTTTCCAACCTAGCAAGAGTTTCAGAATTCTTACGGTTCGCCTGAATCCTTAGTCCAAGGACACGGATACTGTCGACCGTGGGGATCTCTGCGCCGTTAACATACAAGTTGATGTCCACTTCAGGCCTGTTGTGGAGCCGCCGTTTTCCGGCGTACATGAGGAAGAGTGCTTCCGACTTTTCGGCCGAACATTTAAGTCCTTTGGGCTCAAGGTACTCCACGATTTTATGAATGGCGATTTGCAGAGAGCCTTCAATTTGGCCGTCACTGCCCTTGTTCATCCATAATGGTATGTCATCCGCGTAAATGGTGTGTTTTAAATTCTCAATATCCTTCAACTAATCAGGCAGTTTCCACATCACAATGTTGAAAAGGGTGGGTGATAACACCGAGCCCTGAGGTGTCCCCCTGTTGCCTAATTTAATGTCCTCGATGGATTCTTCCCCAATTTTTAATGTGGCTGTCCTGTTCGAAAGGAAGTCCTTGACGTAGTCATAAACTCGCTTTCCGACGTTCAGGGAGCTCAGATTCTCCAAGATCGATACGTGCCTCACGTTGTCAAATGCTTTTGCCACATCTAACCCCACGATAACTTTTGTGTCGCGCGTTGGCTTGTCTATAATTTGGTCCTTGAGCTGTAGCATCCCGTCGCACGCTGATAGTCGGGGTCGAAAACCGATCATGGTGTCCGGATACATACCGTTGTCTTCCATGTACCTATTGAGGCGCGTCTGAACGACATGATCCATGAGCTTATCTACGCAAGACGTTAACGATATTGGCCTAAGATTCTCGAAACGAAGTTTTTTACACGGTTTAGGAAAGAAAATTAAATTTGCGAGTTTCCACTCCTGCGGTATCGTCTCTTTTTCCCAACACTCCTGCATGTACGTTACTAGGTTAGCGATGGACCTATCTTCTAAATTATGGATCATTTTGTTGGTCACTCTGTCCGGCCCTGCCGCTGATCTAGTCCTTAGCCGATTAATCTCCGCTCGCACCTCAGCCAAGGAGATAGGGGCGTCTAAGAATAGATTATGAAGGTAAATGACACGTGCCAATATGATAATCATGACATAGAAGTCAAGTAAGGCATAATTTACTTCCACCTCGTAACGTTTTGCTAAGTTCGAAGGAACATATCAACATTGCTCATTCGTGCTTCGCATATAATCAATTCTCACTGTTAGGATCTGTCAATTTTTTCACCTTCCACGTATTTCTCATATGCATTCGTATTCATCCTCTGTCACCTGTGACTCACTATTTTACATATTTGTTGTACAGCCGTGGACAACACCGTGCTGAAGGCTGTGTGCGCTGGCGTCTGCGATGCCTGTCATCCATCTCTTTCGTCAGAACAGCTTCACAAGGACTGTACGAGATGTGAAGGTAAAGTTATATTTCTGTCATATTTTACACGCATGTTTTTGTATTAACTTACACGTACTTGTGATATACACGTACTTGGCACACTGCTCACTGCTCACTGGCACAGAACACCAGGTGGCATTACCCCTCCTCCCAAGAGAGCATCGACCCGATGCTCAAACAAAAGTGTGCACAGCAGTGGGTCGAAGTAGGTAACACAAAAAAACATTAAACAAATTAGTGCACGAGAGAAAATGCGTCCTGGGCCCGGCAATCGGAAATAAGCGGCATTCACTGTTCACATGAAGAGTTCACTGGCACAAGAAGAAAATTCGCATCACCGCGTAAAGTATGGTTTCAGGCGGACTACGTGTACAGTCTCTTGGCGTGGTAGCCTGCGCTGGGATGATGGTGAGCCTCCGTCTGGAACCACTTCGTAGTTCACGTCGCTCACACGTCTGAGTACTTTGTAAGGTCCAAACTACTTCCTCAAGAGTTTCTCACTGAGACCTCGCCGCCTAATGGGTGTCCAAACCCAAACTTGGTCACCAGGTTCATAATTATCTTCTCGATGGTGAATTTTGTACCGCCGTGCGTCTGCGCGTCTGCGAGTTCGGATGTGCACACGGGCCAGTTGACGTGCTTCCTCAACGCGCTGAATGTACTAATTGATGTCGGGGGCTAATTGGTCGAGCTTGTCGATGTCCTCATATAGAATCATGGCGTCCAGCATAGTTCTAAAATCTCGACCATAAGCGAGCCGGAATGGCGTGAAGCGTGTAGTTTCCCTCGTTGCTGTGTTATACGCAAATGTTACGTACGGCAGGATGTCGTCCCACGTTTTGTGCTGCACATCCACGTACATAGAGATCATGTCGGCTAGCGTTTTGTTTGGCCTTTCTGTTAAACCATTACTCTGAGGGTGATACGCAGTGTTCTTTCGGTGGGCTGTGCAACTCAACCTGAAGATATCATCCAAGAGTTTCGCTGTGAATGATGTCCCTCGATCAGTGATGACATATGACGGGGCGCCATGCCGTAGCACAATTTGATGTATAAAAAAACTAGCAACTTCAGATGCGGTCCCTCGTGGCAACGCCTTCGTCTCAGCGTAACGCGTCGAATAATCGGTTGCGACAATAATCCATTTGTTGCCAGAAGAAGACAAAGGAAACGGGCCTAGGAGGTCCATCCCCACTTGTTCAAACCGTGTACGTGGTGGATCGATCGGTTGTAGATGACCTGCAGGCTTTAAATGTGGTGTCTTGCGACGCTGGCATTCACGGCATCCCTTCAGTAGCGTTAGACACAGACAGACTTTTTAGGCCAATAGTAGAGTTGCCGCACCCGATCCATAGTTCTCGAGTAGCCCAGATGGCCAGATGTTGGCTCGTCGTGGCAAGCTAATAAAACGTCATCGTGGAGGGCTTTAGGCACGACGAGAAGATGAGATTTGTCACCAGCACCGGCGTTCCTTTTGTATAAGACGCCATTTCGTAGGCAAAATGATGGCAACGTTGGCGACATTGGATGAGGAATGGGCACGGTGCCACCTTCTAAATGATCTATACTCATTCTTAGATCGGCATCATTTCGTTGATGAGACATCCGCTGACAGTTTCCACGAAGGCGCTGTCCTCTTCTGTACTAGTACTGGCGGATTGAAGAGGTGCTCGTGATAGCGTGTCGGTGTCTTCGTGTTTTTTGCCTGACTTGTACACGATGGTGCCATCAAAATCCTGTAGGCGCAGACTCCATCGTGCTAATCGTCCGGAAGGGTCTCGTAGATTGGTCAACCAGCGCAAAGCATGATGGTCAGTCACCACTTTAAATGGTCTTCCATAAAGATATGGCCTTAACTTTGTAATTGCCCAAATGACCACGAGACATTCTTTTTCTGATGTGGAATAGTTAGATTCCGCGCGAGACAGTGTGCGACTTGCGTAGGCTATTACCCGTTCAATGCCATCTCGTGTTTGTACCAAAATAGCTCCAAGACCAATATTGCTGGCATCAGTGCGTACTTCAGTGTCAGCATCTTCATCGAAGTGGCCGATCACGGGAGGGGAAGACAGCCGGTGCTGTAGTTCCGCAAAGGCAGTCTGCTGGTCATCAGCCCAGACAAATGGTGTGTCATCACGCGTGAGGCGTATTAGTGGCTCCGCAACGTTATAGAAATTTTTAATGATGCGCCGGTAATACGCGCACAGACCCAGAAACCGTCGAAGACTTTTCTTGACAGTTGGAGGCGGAAAAGCGGTGACGGCAGCAGTTTTGTCAGGATCAGGCCGAACACCAACGGCGCTGCAGACGTGACCAACAAACTTTAATTCTTCGTAGCTGAAATGACATTTCTCAGGCTTGAGTGTGAGATCGGCCGATCTAATG
The DNA here is from genome assembly GCA_013436015.1 of Rhipicephalus annulatus. NCBI lineage: Eukaryota > Metazoa > Arthropoda > Arachnida > Ixodida > Ixodidae > Rhipicephalus > Rhipicephalus annulatus. The sequence goes on along the minus strand of WOVY01010279.1, from coordinate 2,060,665 downwards.
GCTTCGAGCACATTCCGAAGGCGACGAAGATGCTCGTCAAACGTTTTTGACAACACAACATCATCGAGGTAGACGAGACAGCTTTTCCACTTGAGGTCTGCCAGGACGGTGTCCATCATTCGCTGGAATGTGGCTGGAGCGGAACAGAGGCCGAAAGGGAGCACTTTGAATTCATAAAGTCCATCCGGCGTTACAAAAGCGGTCTTTTCCCGGTCACGTTCATCGACCTCTACTTGCCAATAACCGCTCTTCAAGTCGACGGAAGAAAAATACTTCGCGCGTCGCAGCTTGTCCAGAGAATCATCGACTCTGGGTAACGGGTACACGTCTTTCTTTGTGACATTGTTCAACTTTCTGTAGTCGACACAAAAGTGAAGTGTGCCATCTTTTTTTTTTCACAAGAACGACTGGTGATGACTAAGGGCTGCTTGAAGGCTGTATCACGCCATCCTGAAGCATTTCCTTAACCAGCGTTTGAATCGCGTGCCGTTCGCTTGCCGAAACACGATAAGGCTGCTGCCGTATGGGATGCGTGTCGTCATAGGTGATAATACGGTGTTTCGTTATCGGTGTTTGACGTATCTTCGAAGAACGCGCAAAGCATGTGTGGAACTCCAGCAACAGTTCGCTCAAACGCTGCTTGTTCGCTTCAGAAAGCGTTGGATTGATGTCGACGCTGCGGAAAGGCGTTTCAGCAGTGCCGATGGCCTTGGAAGCAAAACACTCGGTGACATTGGCGACTGGGTCGGCGTAGGCGATGACCGTTCCAGGAAAAAGGTGCCGGTGCTCGTAGCTGAAGTTTGTGACAAAAAAGTTGCAGTGATCATCACGAACGTCAACAAGGCTTCTCGCTACGCAGACATCCTGAGACAGTAAAAGCAACTGATTGCTTTCTACGACTGATTCACCGTGCATCACTCCGTCCCACGCCACCTCAATCACAACAGTTGCACGGGGTGGTAACGTGACAGCGTCGTCGACGACACGAAGAGACACTCGGGAGTGACTGGGGTCGATGTAAGCTGTTGTGGCGTTTGTGGTCGCGAAAGTGACTAGACGTGGTCGAATGTCAATTATAGCACCATGCTCCCTGAGAAAATCCATGCCAATCATCAGGTCTCGAGAACACTGCTGGAGAACGCTCAAACTAGCAACAAATGTACAACCGCGGACTTGCAGTCTTGCCGTGCACATACCGAGTGGCGTGACGATATGCCCGCCAGCTGTACGAATTGGCGTTCGGTTCCAAGGCGTCGTTACTTTTTTGAGAAGGGTGGCCAGCTTTTCGCTAATTATGGAATAGTCCGCACCCGTGTCCACTAAAGCGCTGACTTCACGACCGTCTAGCAGAACAGGAATATCTAAGGAAACTCTTATGCAATCAGCCGGTGATGTCGTTGTTGATGTATCGTCGGTATCTTCAGTCCGCGTCGATAGGGGGCCTTGAGCATGACCAGTCTGAGCGGCCTTGCCCCTGAAGGTCGCTGAGGCTAGTTTTCCCGACGCGGGCTAGGTGACCGGCCCTGCGCCACGCCCGCATAGGTGCGATGATTCGGCGAGAACCGCCGCGGTGATGGAGAGCATGAGTGGTGCCGAGATGTGGATCCGCGCTGCTGAGCAACGTAGTCAGCAATTTCCGGAGGCCGCTGGCCGAACCTAGGAGGTTCGAAAAACCTAGGTTGGCCGAAAAACGACGAAGTCCCAGCTGTCGATAAGTGCACTGTCCGTAGATGTGCCCAGGTTCACCACAGTGATAGCAAAGGGGACGTCGATCGGGGGCCCACCACATGTCTGATTTTCGCGGAATCGGTCGGCGGTCACTTAGGTACGGGCCCACTTGAACTGCCTGAAGCATGGCTGGGGCTGTGGTATAAGGCGGAGTGAAATGTGGTGCAGATTGGCGCAGAGTTTGGTCTGTCGGAAGCATGGCAGGGGTCCTGGTGGGAAGCGGAGCCAAAGGAGGTGCTGGCTGAAGCAGAGTTTGCGCATACGACATGCGAGGGAATCATTTAGGGGCCGCGGCTCTGTCTGACAGGACGGTTCTCGAGTGCCTGCTGAACTTCATCTCGGACAATGCCGGAAAGAACTGACGGTGGGCGCTGAGGGTACAGATAACTTCTGCAGTTCTTTGCGAATTACAGAGCATATCAGCTCTCGGAACAAGTCGACGTGGGCCCCAAGACTACCCATGTTGTCCGTAGCAGAAGCAAAGTTCACTTATTGCTCGTACATCTGGGTCCGTTGCCAAAGCGTGCTTTCAATCAGGACGGCTTCAGCAAGAAACTCTGACGTAGTCTTGGGGGGGGGGGGGGCTGCGAACAAGACCACCGAACAACTGCTCCTTTACTCCACGCATCAGGTATCGCACCTTCTTCTCTTCCGGCATGTGAGGGTCGGCTCGTCGAAAAAGACGCGTCATGTCCTCAACATACATTGCTACGCCTTCATTTGGCATTTGCATACGGCACTGGAATTCACGTTCAGCTCGCTCTCGGCGATCGCGATTTGCATACGTTTCAAGAAGCCGGCGTTTGAAGTCCACCCATGACGTGAACACACCTGCCCGGTTTTCGTACCAAACACGTGCCCCGTCATTCAAACTGAAGTAGACATGTCGGAGCTTGTCTGTGTCATCCCACATGTTATGAGCGGCAACGAAGTCATAGTGTATTAGCCAATCTTCAACATCCTCATGGACAGCACCACGAAAGGGATTCGGCAATTTTGGTTTGAACAGTGTATATTGCAATGGCGTTGCCCCTTCCATACCGGCTGGATTGGAGCCGCTTGGGACGGCGCTGCCTGGAATAGTTAGGGCCGTGATCTCCTCTGAGAGAAGTCCGAACTCAGGGTCCAGTCCACGAATCCTGCGGCTAGCACGGTGAACAGGCGTAACCACCGGTATGGGGCTGGAGCTTCTTGTCCTAGGAGGGGTTCGATGCATAGGGTACCCAGTACCTCCACCAGTTGTCACGCGCTAAGAGCTCGAAGGAACGTATAAAGGGACGCGACTGTCAAAAATCCCAGAGACAAAGAAGGACGTCTCCGCTGGCACGGGTTGCTCGTCTTCGTCTTCCTCGTTCACCGGCACAGAACTGACCCACTGCTTACTGGCACAGAACACCAGGTGGCAATATCTAAGAACCGCAGTGATCCCTGTTGGGGAACTTCGCAAGTGAAGCCTAGCCCACCTTCATGTGTTTTGAAAGCACTCAATACAAGTTCAGCCGGGTTTTTCCTATTCGTTACGGAAGGCAGCAGAAAAATTAAATAGTCGTCCACATAACTGAGCGCGGTTTGTACCAAATCTACGAGTTTTTCATTGAGAATGGTGTCAATCTTGGCAAGAAAAATGTCACTCAGTACCGGGGCGACCCTTAACCCAATGCAGACTCCCTTACGTTGTCGATAAAGAGACCCTCCCCATGAAACAAAAATGGAATTTAAGTGGAAAAGCAAAACTTCCATGAAAGAGTTACCACTGATGCCACTATTATTATTAAACAAATCTTCATGATTATCCTTGATTATACAATCTCTAACATAATTTAACAATGTGCTCTGAGGAATGGAGTAATACAAATCTACAACATCAATACTTAAAACAAAGCACTCCTGGGCTTATCTAAGTCATGCCTACACAAGATGCCTGATAGTGTAAAAATGCAGATTAACAGACTTCTTTCAGCAGAATTTCCAACATCTGTAATTTCTTCAGTGTGCGAAACTTTGTTGCAGAAAATCAAACAAAAACAAGAAAAGGCAGGAGGAAATAAAGAGCGAAAAAGAGTTGCGGTCATCCCACACTTCCACAATATGTCTCATGGTTTGAAGAAGGAAGGCTCGAGATATGGTGTGGATGTAGTTTTATCAGCTCCGTGCAAAGTAAGCCAGATTTGCAGAATGACTGATAAGCGCCTCAGTGGAATCAACAAAAAAAGTTGCACATGCGCCGTAAAACACATAAATACGTTTATAGATTGCGCAGTTGGTGTTGTCTACATGCTTTCTTCAACGTGCGTTCGTTGTTATATAGGCCAAACTAGGCGGTGCAATAATAAAATGTTAGGAAAGCTTATGAATGATGTATGCAAAGGAATTAGTTCAAACCTCGTTCTGCACTGTAAAAGCTGCGGGTTCCAGCCTAGATTTCCGGGCGTCAGCGTGCTGGTACGCCACATGGACAAATTGACCCGTGAAATAGCTGAGGCGTACAATATTAAAAAACATGGTGACGGATGCGTGAGCCAACCTTCGGTGGCCTTGCATTACAAAGAGTTCGCGCTTTTAGATAAAGGTTAGCCATTTTATCATTGTACCTGCTTTTTATCAGACCCTTCCCCAGAATATGTCACGTTGCTCACGTTTGCTATTAAAAGGTTGCCTGTTGTATATATTATCATGTGTGCTCGTGTTGTCCTATTTGCTTTCCTTGCCTCGCCTTTCATTTCACGTTTCTTCTAGCACCCTCGTGGTCGCACTGCAGCCCTTATTACCCTAATGTAAGTGCTTGGGGCCGAGTTAGGTTTTAGTGAGATGGAGGGAAAATCCTTCTAGACAAGTAGAAATGTTTAGTGAGGCTCGTTGTATGTTGTACGAATTTTCCGGTTATCCCCTTCACCAGTAGAACGCATCCCCGGGGAGGCGCGGTTGGATAGGTCTCGCGCCGCCTCGTGTGCTGCTTTATTGAGTTTGGGAGGGGAATCGTTGATTTGTCGAAGGTGAGCTGGGAACCAACTCAGAAAATGATGCATTATGTTCTTGCCTTGCAGTATTCTCAGCCTTGGCGCACGCCCGTAGTGTTGCCATAGAATCACTGTAGACGACTTCAATTTTATCCAACTTGAGTGCTAAGGCGATGGCCACAAGTTCCGCAATGACCGCCTGGAAATTGGCCGACATTGCCATCAGCCTCCCCGACGCCTGCTCATCGAGTGCTCCTCTGTCTTCGCCGCCGCGATGAGCACCGGGCTCATGATATTGGGCTGAGACCTCGTCGCTATGTTGGGAGTCGTCGAAAACACGTTGCGGGTTCTCGTAACGAGCTTGTGTTATGTCGCACGCTGCAATTGCCTCAGCATGGGCTGGTGGGGCTTTCGCTAGCATCGGAACTCGGGGAAAATTGGTCGCCATTACAGTTGGCTTCCCCGTCAGTCGGTCGCAAGCAGCTCGGCGCCGTCCTTCGGCCGCGGCGGCGGACTCGCGTTTGCGCGCTGCACTCGCTCGAGTTTGTGGAAAAGAGCCGCATTACCGTCGAGTTCTTCGGCGCTAGCTCCAAACCAGCTCAGCGCTGTTCGTGGCGGCGGCCAAGCGTGCGCTTGCTCTCCTGTTCGAAGTTCGCTGGCGGCAGACAATCCGCGTGCAGCGCCGTGTTTGGTCTCGCCTTCGCTTGCTCGAGCTGAACGACGTCGCTCGCTTAGAACTCGCCGACCTGCTGGCGGCACGGTGGTTCGCGGGGTTGTGGCTGCAGTCGCCGCTTCTAAGCTGTTGCACTACAAGGATCTAAATGAGTCTTTGACGATGTGTGATATCACGGTGAAATTATTAGCATGTCATATGTCACGCACGCTTTATTAAATGCGAAGCACTTCTTAGCGAACTTCGGCGACTTTGCGAGTATCTATCTATTTTTTTATCTATCTATATATCTATCTATCTATCTATCTATCTATCTATCTATCTATCTATCTACTAGCCGCCTACGACTTTTAGCGCTCCTGGCCGTTTTAATATAGACATCCATACCAAACTTGGTATGGCATAACATTTCTGTAATAAGAACATAGTCGACTAGTTATAACATCAAAATATCGACATGTCTGTCATGAATGTCATAATTTACAATTTATGGTCCTGCAGCTCTTGCGGTAGTTTCGTTCACATCGCAAGCTGCAAAACTGGTATGGTATGGCATGATCGCATGGCGAACACAAGCGACAGACCCTAACATGAAAATCATGGCATGGGTGCCATTTAACAACATGACTACATGCCACGCTAATGATGCGCTCGCGGTCGTTTCGCTAGCGTCACATATACTAAATTTGGTACTATGGGACAAGAATGAATGACGAAGGTATAAGACTGGTGCCAACATGATAAGTATGACATGCGTGTCATGTAAGAACATGACTACATACAACGCTCTTGAAGCACTCGCGGCCACTTTGCTATCTTCTCTTATAACAAATTTGGTATTACGGGACGCCAATTGATGACGAAGGTGTGTGACTTGTGCAAACATAATAATCATGAGATATGTGTCGTGTATTGACATGACTACATGCTGCGCTCATGATGCGCTCGTGGCCGTTTCGCTAGCTTCACATGTACCAAATTTCATATTACGTCACATGAATGGATGACGAAGGTATGATACTGGTGCTAACAAGATAAACATGAGATGCGTGTCTTAAAACATGACTACATGCTACGCTCATGATGTGCTCGTGGCCTTTTCGCTAGCTTCGCTTGTACCAAACTCGGTATTACTCTCCGCAAACCGACGACATAGGTAAATGACACACCCAAGCATGAAAATCATGATATGCGTGTCATGTAACATGACTACATGCCACACTCATGATGCGCTCGCAGCCGTATCACAAGCTTCTATTATGCCAAATTTTGTATTACGTGACGTCAATGGATGCCGACGGTATGCGACTGGTGCAAACATGATAATCATAAGATGCGTGTCATGCGAGAACATGACTACATATCGCAGTCAAAGCACCAATACATTTCGAGGTGACGCGTTGAGCGATCGTGCCGACGTTCATTTCGATGCGTCACGCCGGCGTTGCCACGCCAGGTGCCGGTCTTGGCATATACCCGCAGGCACGCGCTGCGTCGCTTTGACGTATGCGCGTTTCAGCGCGTCCGGCGTCCCTCCGTCGCGAAAAAGAGGGAGAGAAGAAACTTTATTCAAGTGTCCCTGCTGGGGTCAAATGTGGCGGGAGGCCGGGAGACGGGCCCCTCTGTAACCCCCTTCCTCAGGCGGCGGCCAGGCCTTGAATTCTGGCGGCGTCTTCGGCCAGCCGGACAGCCCAGAGCTGGTCCTCCGGGCACGTGCTGAGCAGCAAAGCCTCCCACTGCTCGGCCGTGGTGATTGTGAATGTAGGGTAATGGTGGTGGTGAAAACATATTTATTTATTTATTTACATGAAATTTTCTGTCGGACATACTTGGCTTGCGGTGGGGGGGGGGGGGGGGCCTTAGTCCAGGGCTCCGCTTGCAGCAGCCGCTCTGCGGGCCCGGTAGATCAGACTCAACTGATCCTCCAGGTTCTCGCTGGCCAGCAGCTCCTCCCATCGCTCCGCTGTTGGATTTTGTACTGGTTGTAAGGCTGTAATGGCCTGACACTCCCACGTGACGTGGTACAGAGTGGCTTTAGCTGAACACCATGGGCAGAGAGGAGAGTATGCCGAGGGGTGCATTTTACTCAGGATGTGCAAATTTGGAAACGTGCTGGTTTGAATTTGCCTCCAGCTGACCGATTCCTCTTTATTTAGTGTTCGGTGTGGTAGCGAATAAGCTTTCCTAAGTCCTCTGTAATGGTTTAGGATGGCCGAATAGTCGCAAGGGACCGGAACGAGTTCCTCAGGGGCGGAGATGGAAGGTACTCGGCTCGCATACCCTCGAGCTACCCTATCCGCTGCCCGATTCCCCTCCAGTCCCATGTGGCCCGGAGTCCATATAATCCGATGCCAAATTCTGAGTGGATGTGTAATGAAATGCTCGCTAGTGTCTGTAACGCTCATGAAGACGCTGAGAGCGGGTTGGCTGATGCGCCCCTGTAGGTAGTTGCGGCAAGCTGCTTGAGAGCCCGTGAGAACTGTCAGCGACCTTCGTTGTCTGTAGCCGAGGGCGAGAGCGAGCGCGATGGCAGTTTCTTCAGCATCGGTGATGTTGCGGCACCGCACGGAAGTGCTGGTACGTTCTGTGAGTGTGGTCCACGACTGTGGCTACAGCCTTATTGTTTGCATGGTCGTAGTTGGCGGCGTCAACATAGTACGTAGTGTTTTTGTGTGCATAAGTTCGCTCGAGGGCTTCCACTCTGGCTTCCCTCCGGCCCTGATGTAGTCGGGGATCCATATTGCGGGGGATGGGAGCGACCTTATAAGTGGCACGAAGTTGGTCCGGAATGGGCTTGCGACGAGCTGCGTCGTGAAACTGGCTCATGTAGCCGAGGTGTAGGAGCAGGTCACGGCCTGTAGGTGTTTGCTTGAGCCGTTGCAGTTGTGTGGCGAGTTGCGCTTCACAAAGTTCTTCAAAGGTGTTGTGTAGGCCCATAGCGAGGAGCTTGCTAGAAGGAGTACCCGGCGGTAGCTTGAGTGCCGCTTTGTAGGCCTTGCGGAGCATTGCGTCTACTTGGCCCTGTTCGCTCTTGGTGAGGCGTTGGTAGGGCAAAGTGTATGTCACCCTACTGACCACGAGGCTACGTATGAGTTTCAGGGTGTCCTCCTCGCGCATGCCATGGCGACGAGTGGCTACCCGAGATATCATTCGGGCCACTTGCAGTGTAGTGGTGCGAAGAAGGGAAAGTGTGTAATTCACATGGCGGTTTGACTGTACCCACATGCCTAATATTCGAATGGTGGATTTCTCTGGGATTTATTCGCCAGCAAGGACAACCTGGAGGCGGGAGCCTTGGTTGTTCTGCGTCGATGGTGGGAGCTTGCGTCGATAAATTCGTAGAAGCTCAGATTTTTCTGTTGCACAGGCCAGGCCTCGTGCCTGCGCGTATTGTTCGACGCATGTGGCTGCCTGCTGCAGGTTAAATTCTTTTTCTCCAAGGGACCCCCGCGTGGCCCAGACGGTGATATCGTGCGCATACATTGCGTGATAGATGCCATCGATGCGGTGGAGCTCATGTACCAGGCCAACCATAGCTACATTAAAGAGTAGCGGGGAAATCACTGAGCCCTGCGGGGTGCCCTTGTTCGGAACCTTGATAACATCTGATCGGATGGAACCGAGACCGACTGTGGCAGTGCGGTCCGTCAAGAAGGCGTGAACATAACTGTGGACGCGCTGCCCACAATGAAGGGCCTCGAGGCCCTCAAGTATGGCCTGGTGGCTAACGTTATCAAATGCGCCCTTAATGTCTAAAGTCAAGATAATGTTTTCTCCTTGCTGGGGGGCGTTATCAATGACTTCTTTTAATTGTAGCAGTACATCTTGCGTTGAAAGATGTGCCCGGAACCCGTACATTGAGTGCGGAAAAAGGTCATTGTCTTCGAGGTAATCTTGCACGCGATTAGTGATGACGCGCTCGAAGAGTTTACCAAGGCAGGAAGTGAGGGATATTGGTCGGAGGTTTTCGATCTGAAGTTTTTTGCCCGGCTTCGGTATCATTATGACCTCCGCGTGCTTCCATTCAGAAGGAAGCGTGCCACGTTGCCAATGATCATTGAAAAACGCCGTGATTTGTTGTACGGCGCTGTCGTTGAGGTTCCTGATAAGGGAGTACGTGATTCCGTCTGCCCCAGCAGCTGTGTTGCGATTGCTGCTGCGAATGGCTGCGTAAACTTCGTCCACCGTTATTGGTCGGTCGAGAGTGTCATTGGCACGTCCACGATACGCAGCTTGAGATGCGGGTGGGTAGAAATCGCTAAAGCATTTTCGCCGGAGTTGATCCAGCAGCTCATCGTCAGTACCCTCAAAGGCGTGTATGAGGCGCATGACTGACTTATTCGTCTCATTTTTTGTGCGAGTGGGGTCAATCAAAGCGCGCAAAATGTGCCACGTGCGGGCCCTGCTCAATGAGCCTCGAAGATAGTCGCTAAACTGGGCCCAATTGAGTCGCGCCAGTTCTGTAGCGTACTGCACTGCCTGAGTGGTGAGTGTGGCGATCCTTAGCTTGAGGCGTCGGTTATGTTTTTGCGTCCTCCATCTGCGGATGAGGCTCCTTCGGGCTTCCCACAGATGTAGCAGATGGCCGTCCACTTCCGGCAGTGCAGGTGTTCTGTTTATGGTGGTGGTCCAACGCTCTCGAATTTCTTTAAGTTGGGTGCACCAGTCGGTGAGGCTTGTGAGGCTGTCGAGTGAATATTCGCTCTCACGACGAAAGGCGTCCCAGTTTGTGATGCGTGCTTCTCCAATAGACCGACGCGCTGCGCTCTCTGTAACTTTTGTGCGGAGAATGAAGTGGTCGCTGCCCAAGGATTCCTGCAGGTTGTCCCAGTTATAGTTTGCACGGACACGGGCGAAGGTGAGATCGGGCAAGTGTCCCTGCACACACTGTTGCCGATCCGGGTAGGGAACGCGGGATCCGTAAGCAGTTCAAGCTGAAATTTTTCAGTGGCAGCCGCAAGCTGTTTGCCTTTGACATCCGAACGGTTGTAACCCCAGCGTTCGTCGAGAGCGTTGAAGTCGCCGAGCAGTAAGAGTTCTTTTCCCTGGGCCAATCGGCAGGCACCTTGGACGAGAGCATGGATATCAGTGGTTTTTTGCTTTGGGGCGCTATATACGTTGACAATGATGATACTTCGCTTTTCTCCTTTCTTTTTTTGCCTGAGAACTAGCTCCACAATCACATGTTCTAGGTTGATGTCTGAGATACTGTCTAAGCCAACTGCGGTTAGCGCTTTGTCAATCAGGATGGCCGCTTTGCCTTTTGTTTGACTATTATAGGACTCATAACCTGAAAATATGGGTGGCGTTCCGGGCTCCTGAAGCGCTATAACATCTGGCCGAGCAAGGTGTGTGTTAATGTACTGTTGGAGGAGGCTCCGCTTTCTGCGGAAGCCGCGGCAGTTCCATTGCCAGACTTCTAAATGTTCGCCAATGAGTGAGGCTGTGCTGCCCATGGTGAATTCGTTGAGTGGAAAGGCGTGGGTATCGGAATCTCGGCTTGCGACGCCGATGTAGGAGTGAGGGTGAGGGCGCTGGGTGTCAATGCGGGGGTAGCGAGGATTTCAGATGCATGTGATTCCAATCCTAGTCTATGGTAACCTTGATCTGTCGTGGCGTGCGAGCTACGAGTGGCCCTCTTCCTGCGTATGTTTTCGCCTGTTTCAGCAATTTGCGCCTCGAAGCGTGTCTCGAGGGAGTCGAGGCGTTCTCCGAACTGCGAGAATACGGCACTGAATTGTTGCGATAGCTGCTGCGCGAGCGTTCAGAACATTTCGCGTAACTCTTCGCGTGTGACTGTGGTGCCCGACGCAGCAGGAATTGATAGCGCCGTTTTAGGGGTCTTCTGTCTCTTGGGGGAGGTTGGGGTTTTTTTTCGGGGGAGTCGGGCGGCGATCCAAGACGCGCCATTAGGGCATGAAGTTGAGAGCTGTCCTTTGCTTGACGTGCCCTGACGGCCGCCAGCTCCTGTTTGAGTTTTATGTTTTCCGCGAGAAGGTGTTCGTATGCGGTGGAAAGGGTATTGAGTGGAGCGATGGGAGGATCTACATTTGCTGACCAGCTCACCTTATTGTCGGCACCAGCTGATGGAGTGGGATTGGGCTTCTCATTATGCTTGCTGGAGGCGTGCTGGGACTGTTGACAGGTGGGTTGCTGCTGCTGCTGCCCCTTGGTCATCTGGTTCTTCGGATGCTGTCGCTGATGTGGCTGCTGCTGTTGGCCAGGTTCCACAGAAGGGAGGGGCTGGAGGGACTGTGACCTCGAGCGTGAGCGGGAGTGGCTGCATGAGGTCTCGTTTTCCTTGCTGAACCACCTACGTTTGGGAGTGGGTGGGTTACGATGTGGGTTGCGGCCCTTGGCTGGTGCTGCTGGTTGAGGAGGTGGCCGTGGGCGTGGGGCCTTCAGTCTCTGAGAGCAATTTTTCGCGCCCGTTAAGTGGGCATCTCCACACAAGTGACATTTGGGAGCACAGGGGTGACCGTCAACGGGGTTGAGGATACCACACTGCCGACACACGGGAGTGTTTGGCGTGGGGCATACGTCTGAGCGGTGCCCCGGTTGTAAGCAGACTTGGCAGGCTTGTCGCGTCGGCTTGTACGGATGGCAGGCCACCTCCCCACCGTAATACAGTACATATCGGGGCAGAAGGGGGCCTTCAAAAGTGATCACGGCAGATTTCGTAGAACCAAGCATTCGTGCACTGCGCACTGTCACTCCCTGCGTGCGCACGCGGAGGTTGGCGGTGAGTTCTTCCGGAGTTGTGCCAGGGTCTATCCCATGAATAACTCCCCGCAAGGTGCCCTCAGGGGCCGCCACATAGGTATTGAATTCGTGGGTCTTCTCTCAAGCGTGAGGGTGGTGATCCGACGAAGAATTTCGGCCGCCTGAACATGTGGCGTGCTGGCAATGATGATGTTCGACCCGGGGCGAGTACGTATAATGAAATGATCACCAGTACAATGTTGTCGTGAATTGCCCGCCAGTGCTATGGCTCGGGAGATTTGATGCGTAGTGAAGTTCCGAATGGCCAGGCCCTTTTTCGGGCGCATGATGATCTTTATGTGCGTGCGTGGAAGCGGCGGCAGCTTCCGTCGTAGCTGGCGCGGCTTCGTTACGAGTGGTGGTGTTCGCGCCGGTGCGACGCCGGCCGCGTCTGCCTGCGCAGCAGGAGCGCTCGCAGCCGCAGCTGCCCCGGCGTTGACGTGGCTGGGCGGAGTGCTTGCAGGACCGGCCGGCTGCATCAATTCCGCTCGAGCTTTGTCGAATTTTTTCTGGCGTTGACGCTGGCGACGGGAAATCGCCAGTTTCCAGTTGGCGTCGGTGTCGCTCGCCGGTCCCAGCGATGCAGACGATGTAGGATGGTGCACGGCAACTTCATCTTCGCTTGCCGAGGTGAGCTCGTCGAGGTCGAGAGATTCCATGTTAACATGGGTGTCATTGGGGCCTAATGCAGGTTGAACGCATCCGGTAGTAGTCACGTCAGCAGTTGGCGTAGTGCTAGCGTCCATATTGTTGTGGAAGGGGTCCCGCCGTTAGGCCTAGTCACCCGTACTCGCACAGGCGAGCTGAGTCGACGCTTAGGCCCAGTGGCCCAGCGCTCACATGGGTTCTTCTTAAGGCGATAGAAAAAAATGGAGAAGCTCTACAGCCTCGCGAAGGGTGTGCGGTTCACCGGACAGTTAAAACTTGATGATCCGACACAGTGCCGGCGACGATATCGAAGTAATCCGGTCAACGAGAGCACACGTTCGGCGGAGCGCATGCGACGCGCGTCCGCTCGCTCCCGCGTCCTGGCCCGAGGGAACCCTGTGAATGTAGGGTTCGTGCTGTGTTTAACTGAGTGAGTAGCTTCGGGGCAGGCCGATATTATATGGTCGAGCTCAGCGTTAGGTGCACCGCACGTTTTGCGTTGTGGTGTGTGAATTGCGGGTTAAATACGGCTGTACAGTGACGGACAGGGGAAAGTGCGCGTCTGTAATAGACGCCAGGTAGTGGAGTTCTGCTTACTAAGGCACTTGTCTGGTGGTGGGTATTTAAGTCTGACCTTGCGGTAATACATTAGGATTTCTCCAAAGGTAACCATTCTGTCCCTCGAATTGTCGCGAAACGAGGAGACCATTATCTCTCGCTCAGCCGCGTCAGGTCGCGAGAGGTGATGCTCTGTAGGATGACGCGCCCGGTGGACGAGAGCTCGGGCGGCATCATGAGCGTGTTCATTTTCCGCAAGCCCCGAGTGGCCCGGAGTCCAGATTATCTCAACGCGGCGACGACGTAACACAGGTGTACTTGTGAGAATATGGAGCGCCGGTTAGGAGATCAAACCTTTGGTAAAGTTGCGGATGGCAGTCTTGGAGTCGCTGATGATGCAGGATGCTTGGGTTGAAGCGTAGGCGAGAGTGATGGCTGCTTCTTCGCCTTTTTCTGGTTTGTTTGCGCGAATGGTGCCAGTTGCGGTAATTATGTACTGCGGCCCGTTGGCGATAGCGAGGGCCATGGCCCGATGCGTAAGATATTCCGCTGCGTCTACATACGCCACGTACGTGGCTTTCGCGTAACGCTTGCCTAGTTGCTTGGCGCGGTCTACTCGTCTTTCCACGTTATATTCAGGGTGCATATTGCGTGGTATGGGAGGAATCACGAAAGTGTCGCGAATGTCTGAAGGAATTGGGAGTTTCTGGCCAAACTGGGAGACGTAAGGTATGTCGAGTGAGCACATGAGATGACGTCCTGTAGGAGTTTGGCCTAATCGTTCGTAGTGCGATATACGTTGGGCTTCAATGAATTCGTCTATTGTATTGTGAAGTCCTAGGTCATTGAGTTTCGCATTGGGCGTAGACATGGGGAGATGCAGCGCGCACTTGTAGCAGCGCCTGATCATTATGTTTAGTTTTTTTCTTGTCGGTGAGCGTAAGTTTCATAAATGGAGCAACGTAAAGCATTCTGCTTATGGAAAAGACGGTCACCAGTCGTATGAGATTGGCCTATTTCATGCCGTGCTGTTTATTGGTGATGCGGGAGATGAGTCTAGTAGTCTGATAGACTTGATGGTGTAGTAGTTGCATTGTTTCCGAATTGCCGCCGTTCAGCTGAATGCGGAAGCCCAGCGAAAAGAGGGAGGCGCATTGTTGTCTGGGTAACGCATTTCGCGCTGGTTTCCGTCGGGCCACGCCGACGGACGCTGGTTTGGGCCTGTCGTCAGACTATAGATTGCTCGCGTTTTGCTAACGTAGCGTCACTGTGCCCAGCGTGCGCGCGCGTCAACGCTACATTCGGAGTATATTGGACCCTTCATGTTGCGCTGGGAGCTGTTTTGCTAACTGCACATATACCAAATTTGGTGTTGCGTGACGCGAATGGACGATAAATGTAAATGACAGGTCCAAACATGATAATCATGATGTGCGTGTCGTCTAAAACATGACTATATGCTACGATCGCGGGGTCCTCGCTAGCTTCACATATACTAAATTTGGCATCACGTGACGTGAGAGAGAGAAAAGGCTTTATTAAAAAGTCAGTCAATTGTTCAGGCATGGCCCGTCACCCCTAGCTGTCGGCCGGAGTCCCTTGGGACGCGGCAGCAGCAAGGGCTTCACTGATGATGTCGCGCTGGACGTTGGGATCTGGGCTGCAGAGCAGGGCCTCCCAGGATTCTACAGTGTGAGAACCATTGTTTTGACTTCGACATGTCCACATCATGTGGACCAAATTCGCTTTCTCATCACAAAATTTACACTGGGACTGGAAAACTGCGGGGTGCCACTTGCTGTAAAGTGCGGGGTTTGGGGAAACCCCGGTCTGTAACTTTCGCCACAAAACCTCGTTTTTCTTACTTAGTGAGTTGTCCGCTCTTAGGTATACTTGCCTATTCAGCCTGTAGTGTGCGACGATTTCATGGTATGTGCGCATATACTCGCTTCTTTGTTCGGTAACTTGAGAGGTTCCAGGGGTCGACCGGTAGGTGAGACTTCGGGCGACCGAATGAGCCTTTTCGTGTCCTCTAATTTTTTGGTGAGCTGGAGCCCAGACAAGCAGAACCTGCTCTTTGGGTACTCCTACCATGTTTAATATACGGACGGCAGTCTCCGTCACCCTTCCCGATTCCTAATTTCTCACGGCGTTTTTGGAGTCGCTGATGACCACCCTGACCTCCTTTTGACTGATGGCCAAAGCTATGGCCACTTCCTCGGCCTCTACAGTCTTGACACCAAGGACTGTGCAGCACGCAATCAGGCCACCACCTTCCCTGACCGCCACTGCCATGTGTGCCGCTTTGCTTTCCTATTCCGCAGCGTCTGTATACGCGTCCTGTCGACCGGTGTACCTGGATTGTAATGCCTCTGCCCTGGCTTTACGCCTGCCTTCGTGAAAGGTAGGTTTCATATTTCTGGGTAGCGGGGGTATCTTTATCCGGTCCCTGATCTGTATCGGTATGTCTTTTGAACGCGCTCGCTCACGCATGGCCTCATAGCCCAATCTCTTTATTATTGTTCTCCCCGTTTTAGATCCGAGTAGTCTTTGATGTTGTGCAGTCACAGTAGCCTTAATTAGCTCATCGAGTGTGTTAGATACCCCCAATTTCATGAGTCTGTCAGTTGACGTGTTTGGGGGAATTCCGAGCGCGACTTTCCCACTTTTCCTGATAATGGTGTCGAGTTTGCCCGCTCCGCTTGGTTCAATTTTAAATAAGGTGCCACGTACACTATCCTACTTATTATGAAGGTCTGCACTAATCTAAGAAGGTTCGCCTCCTTCATTCTAGCATGCCTGTTTGCTATTCGTCTGATGAGACGACATGTATGATTAGAACTGGCTTCCAACCTAGCAAGAGTTTCAGAATTCTTACGGTTCGCCTGAATCCTTAGTCCAAGGACACGGATACTGTCGACCGTGGGAATCTCTGCGCCGTTAACATACAAGTTGATGTCCACTTCAGGCCTGTTGTGGAGCCGCCGTTTTGCGGCGTACATTAGGAAGAGTGCTTCCGACTTTTCGGCCGAGCATTTAAGTCCTTTGGGCTCAAGGTACTCCACGATTTTATTAATGGCGATTTGCAGAGAGCCTTCAATTTGGCCGTCACTGCCCTTGTTCACCCATAACGTTATGTCATCCGCGTAAATGGTGTGATTTAAATTCTCAATATCCTTCAACTAATCAGGCAGTTTCCACATCACAATGTTGAAAAGGGTGGGTGATAACACCGAGCCCTGAGGTGTCCCCCTGTTGCCTAATTTAATGTCCTCGATGGATTCTTCCCCAATTTTTAATGTGGCTGTCCTGTTCGAAAGGAAGTCCTTGACGTAGTCATAAACTCGCTTTCCGACGTTCAGGGAGCTCAGATTCTCCAAGATCGATACGTGCCTCACGTTGTCAAATGCTTTTGCCACATCTAACCCCACGATAACTTTTGTGTCGCGCGTTGGCTTGTCTATAATTTGGTCCTTGAGCTGTAGCATCCCGTCGCACGCTGATAGTCGGGGTCGAAAACAGATCATGGTGTCCGGATACATATCATTGTCTTCCATGTACCTATTGAGGCGCGTCTGAACGACATGATCCATGAGCTTATCTACGCAAGACGTTAACGATATTGGCCTAAGATTCTCGAAACGAAGTTTTTTACACGGTTCAGGAAAGAAAATTAAATTTGCGAGTTTCCACTCCTGCGGTATCGTCTCTTTTTCCCAACACTCTTGCATGTACGTTACTAGGTGAGCGATGGACCTATCTTCTAAATTATGGAGCATTTTGTTGGTCACTCTGTCCGGCCCTGCCGCTGATCTAGTCCTTAGCCGATTAATTTCCGCTCGCACCTCAGCCAGGGAGATAGGGGCGTCTAAGAATAGATTACGAAGGTAAATGACACGTGCCAATATGATAATCATGACATAGAAGTCAAGTAAGGCATAATTTACTTCCACTTCGTAACGTTTTGCTAAGTTCGAAGGAACATATCAACATTTCTCATTCGTGCTTCGCATATAATCAATTCTCACTGTTGGGATCTGTCAATTTTTTTCACCTTCCACGTATTTCTCATATGCATTCGTATTCATCCTCTGTCACCTGTGACTCACTATTTCACATATTTGTTGTACAGCCGTGGACAACACCGTGCTGAAGGCTGTGTGCGCTGGCGTCTGCGATGCCTGTCATCCATCTCTTTCGTCAGAGCAGCTTCACAAGGACTGTACGAGATGTGAAGGTAAAGTTATTTTTCTGTCATATTTTACATGCATGTTTTTGTATTAACTTACACGTACTTGTGATATGCGTGCATCTTCATCTTTTGTCACGTGTGTCTAACAATGTTTTACTATATTATTGTAGGTGCAGCCGTGGGAACACAACAGGCAAAAGGCTGCGTGCGCTGGCGTCTGCAATGCCTGTCATTTATCGCTTCCGTCGGAGGAGCTCCACAACGAGTGAACAACATTTGACAACGAGACTGGACTTGTACACTTCACCCGGAATTCGCCTAAAGGAATGGAGAAACTTCATGTGTATGTAGAAAAACAAAAGAATTCTATCTCTCATTTTCGTCTTACGTTGTTGCCGTGACATCGAAAGCAGTTCCACATAGGTGGCTAACTACTTTTTCGCGTGTTCTTTTCTGCGCTATTTGTTGGTCACTGCGTAGAAAACCAGGCGAAAAAAGTATTAGGCCTGACGGAAAATAAACAAAAAACAATGTCATAACTGGAGATAAAAAATTTGCAGATACCTCGTACAGTGGGAATCGATGTTATGCGAAGCACGAAGGGGAAAGGTTGGTGTGTAGCTTTAAAATCAGCACAATGTTACGAGTTGGAGGTAAATGATCCCGTACATCACTTCCGCGTCATGATTGTCATGTTTGGATGTGTCCTTTACCTTTGTCATCTATTCCCGTCACGTGATACCAAATTTAGTATGTGTGGAGCTAGCGAAACGCCCGCGAGCGCGCTACGAGCATGGCATGTTGTCATGTTCTTACATAGATCATCATGTTTGCACCAGTCATATAGTTCGTCATCCATTGACGTCACGTAACACCAAACTTGATATATGAGGAGCAAGCAAAACGGCCCCGAACGCATGATGAAAGGCTCAATATACTTCAATGTGGCGTTGACGCACGCGCTTGCTGGGCACAGCGACCCTACGTTAGCAAAACGCGAGCACTCTATAGTCTTAGGCCAGGCGCAACCGGCGCGACCAGCGTCCTTCGGTGCGGCTCGGCAGTCACCGGCGCGAAATGCGACATGCTGCATTTCGTGCCGATGCGTTGCCCAGACAACACAGCGTCTCCCTCTTTTCATGAAGGAGGGATGCCGGACTCGGTGAAACGCACTTGCGCCAAAGCAACGCACCGCGGCGTGTGCCTGCGAGTATACGAAAGGACCGGCGCCTGGCGTGGCAACGCCAGCATGACGAACCAAATTGAACGTCGGCGAGCACGCGCACCGCATCAACATAGAGAAATAAAAAAAAAGGTTAAGAGTGGACACTCCCGCAGACCCCAGCGGCCCAATCGACCCTAGCACAACTGGTGGTTGGTGAGAGCAAGTAGCGTGCGCTTTCTGTTTCGGTTTCACTGGCGCAAATTTTGAATTACTTAGCGTAACCGACGTTTGGCTATGACGAAAATTTCATGATTTCAGACCACTTTTAATCGCCTAAATGGATAGTTTTTGTAGGTCGTTTTGCTTTAGCGATTCCCTGTTTTGTTCAGTGGTTCATGCGAATTGGTCGTGACGTAATTTTTACTTCGAATAAGTTATAATAAAAATAGATGCAGGTAATGATAATTTACTACGGTTTTATTCATTGCGCTTGTGTCTTTCTTTTGGAACAAGTGATCAATGTATATATCAGTCAAAGAGACAGAGTATCCGCAATGTTTTATTCAAAGCAAGGTAGAGTCTGAGAATATAAAAAGCACAATATGACAAAGGTAGACAACAAATGCATCTCGCCTTACAAATAAATTGTAACAAATACAGAGAGAACACAGACAACGCACACATCGCTAGAGTTGGCAGAAGCCGAGAAGCTGGTGAAGTATGACACACCGGGCCAGTGAGTAAGTAAGGATCTATGGCAAAAACACAGCGCACAATGCTGATGAAGAAGGAAAAAGTGACATATACTTAGCATACTTAGCAATGAAGTCGCGAATCACGCCTGGGGTTAACCAAAATAATGCATAGAAAAAAAAGAGCGCACAGAAACCACACGACACAATATAGCAGAAAGGCAAAGGTGCAGTGTGCTGGCTGTGCTTAAGAACAGCTAGTCCAAAATGAAAAAAAGCAGACTTGATGCCTGCTTGTCCTCAGAAAGGTAGGGCTTTGCAGCTTGCTCACTACGTGAAAGACAAACTTTATGCTACAACACTGGCAGGTCTTGTGGCTCTTCTTATGCGTCGCCTTCATCAAAAACTTAAGATCCCAAGCGATTTGCGTCTGGGTGTTGCTGTGACGCTTGCGAGCTAAAATAGATTGTAGTCATCACTTCTCCAGAATTGTGAACCCTAATTGGTGCTACGAGAGCGGTATTACAGGGCTAATAAATAGCAGAAGGAAACCACTTTGGCTCATTATTTTTCAAAAAGGCTGTACATCCTACGTTATCACTCACAAGCTATAGAAAAATAAAATGGCAGCGTCCGCAGCCCCATCAAACACTACAAATTTGGGTATTCTTTTGAAAATTTTGATGGGCGAGATGAGAAGGTTGATGAGAAGCTAAAATACGAAAAGCCACTTCATACTGTGTTCCTTACCCGCTCGAAGACATTTCAACAAGCGATTTTGTTATCGATAGATTACTTGAGCTGGAGAGATAAAGCATACACAGTGACCAAGCGACCCACAGTAGAGTGTACAGTTCGCCCGCATTTGCTACAAAAATACAGACAGGATACCCAACATTCTTTTTAAGGTTATGCAAATCCATTCGAGCGAATACACAGTGTCCCTACTCCTCATAGCGGGTAACCTAAACAATGTATGCAACGAAGGTGTGGTTAGTCCAGTTGAACTGAATATAAGCATATAAGACCATAATGAAGTCTCCTGTAACGAAGTAATAACATAACAAAGCTATTGCAAGATTCGGCTCAACTCGAATACTTTAGTGCAAACCCGCCGCTAATTGCTACCCTTTGAACTTGTCAAGCTGTATGCCTGAGATTGAAGACTGGAACCTAACCCTATCTAAGTTTCGGTTCACAAAACGCACATGCCAACATAAACGAACCAGACAAAACATTTTCAGAAACTTCGCGCGACACCCAGCAGAGCAGAAATGAAACTCGCCAACACTTGACAGATGGTGATACAAAACATCGCACACTTTCATGTGATGTGCAGTGGCCTCAATCATGGCAAGAAAGTGAGATTCAAGTTGTTGTACGTATGCAAAAGCTGCTTCTAATGGCACAGTGAGATTCCCAAAAAGTTTGCTGGGGACGTGGTATGCTTTGAGCATTGTGAAATACTGGTGGGTCCGCTGTGCTGATGCTTTGGCTTGCAGATGTTTAATGGTTCGCTTGTACTTCATTGATGGAGACATTGTCACTGGCACACAGGAACGCACTGCAATAAACAAAAAATAGATGTAAAAGCGAAGAACAACTAATCCCATACGAGCACTTTCCTCGCTCTTTCAGACCCAAGGTGCAGAACTTTCTGTGGTGCAAAGTTTTCGATTCTACTACCTAAAAACAAACCATTCACAATGTTGACAAGGCACAAAAAAAATGAAAATCACTGAGAGCCCACCCTTACATTTTGTAAGTACAGAAGTAGTGTCCTTTTGGGGATAGTTTCCTCAGAATGTCCTAAACATAAAATAGCACATTAAAAACAGCTGCAATAAAAGCATAGTCACCATTTTCTCTAGGGCACTCAGGCGTGGAGCTGTTGGCGGAGAGATCTTCTGGAGGGTCTTGTGAAGCTTGTTCAGTGCCTCGGACAGTGCTGTCGGAACAATCTTGCGAGCGGCCTGCGGAAGTCTCTATATCAATCCACTCTGGTGTTGAAGTGAACATACAACTTACCGGTCACACAAGTTTCTTTTGTGACAGCTGAACGACTGGTTAAGGTTTTCTCCGACAAGACGAAGTCAGCAGAAATTCTTTCACCAGCTACAAGGGAGCTACCACCTGCAGAGGTTTGGTCAACAGTCAATTTGGGTAAAAAAAAAGAAATCGCTACACTGAACGCACCCTGCTCATCGGGGCACCTCAATGTATGGAAGCCGCTTTTGAAGCCTCTACCGCAGGTCCTGAAGAAATGAAATTACGACAATGTGTCAGTAAGGGGCTTAAAATAACACAAACTGAAGCTCATCCGCACCTTGCAGTGCAGCTTCTGCAGTCATGTCACAGTCACTATTTGAAGCGATGCTCGGATAACGTGCATATATGTGCAGTTGGTACAAGTTACAAAGCTTGTAGCATGGGGAAACCTAAACAGCTCTTTCAAACGCATAAATTGGTCGAACGTGGAAGAAAAGACAAGGCACCAACTAGGAAACAAGTAATTTGTGATTTTTGTAATTATCAACAGTGCCAGCTTTCACCGATGAAAGGTATATGTACATGTGAACTCAGACTTGAAGATAACGTGAAATAGCCCTGTAAAGTCTTCCCAAACAAGTTGCGCAGGTCAAGAGCATCAAAAAACGACAGAAATGTAAAGCTGCTGTTAGGAAAGTAATAGCCCACAATTCACAAAATTTAAGACTTTCCAAGTGTTGGAAGCGTGTGTCTCTGACACATCTGAACATCGATCGCTTTCACTCAGCCGATCTGCTCTGATGATGTCGACCGTACACAGTCGTTGGTGCTCCCGCTGCCACTTTCGCACGGTTGAGCGCTGCCTGTTCTAAATTGCCGCTTTTCGGCGGCTATGGGTGTACAATCGGCAATTAATCCAAGTGTTACTTCTATAGTGAGGTTTCTTCATCGGCTACAAAGATCTTCGCGGTTAACTGTCTGATTCAATACAAGTGGCTGCTATTGCACAGATTTGAGTTTCAGTCAATCACTTACATGGTGCAGCTGGTTGCACAATGAGAACAGCCATTCTCGTAAGCCTTGTGTGCCCAGGGTCCATGAAACTTTGAGCAGTAAAATGGTCGCTACAAACCCTGCACGTTGCGTACAATAGGCTGGCCGGCTTACTCAGGAGATTATCGCGTCCAGCATACTGCATCCATGCTTTCATCTTGCATTGGCAATGAACTATCAGCTGAAAGGGGAAGTGCTTGAATAGTGATTTTTTATTGTTACCCTCACTGAGCAAGTACGAACAGTAAGCCTAAAGACATGCAAACCATACAACCAACCATACAAAAGCTTTAACACACCTGCCGTCCCGTGGTATGAGGAAGAAACTCGTCCCAGGCTTCTTGTGGGTTCTGCCATTGTTGAAGCTACGATACACAGCAGTAGCTGCCGTAGCTTGGACCGCCGGACGGCATGGCATCAGCGTGGTCTGAAAATGTTAGTAAGTGGATGCTTCGCTGTCAAATTACAAAAAAGATATGTGCACGTATAAGTGTACCAACAAACCCCTTTGAATGATTAGCTAATCGATGCACAATACAAAACCAGTGATACATCTCTGACCCATAAAACTCTGACTTACAGAGATATACGTCAAGACCACGTACAGAGATCTTCAGAAGTTTCCAGGCAGCTATCCCTTGTAATGCAATGGTATCGCGGCCTGGGAACTTTAGAACACCTTCGTACGTATGCAGTATCAGCAGTACATTGGGAAGAAAAATCGTAGTTGAAATTTGTGCGGTAAAATTATATTGGAAACGTCCAAAAAATTTGTGAGCATCTTGCACTAGTGGCACAAGGCTAGCGAAGAAACGAAGATGATGGCCACTTGGCTAGTCCAGATTTGCCTCCGGCACACCAAGAATTATTCGTGTTCCGAGCCTTCGGGAAACGCGTCGTGAAGCATGCGAGGCCCAGCGAACGCTTCTCACTATTTTGCACTGAGCCACCGAGCCTATGACCTAGCTGCCCAGCTATGCTCAGCGCACAGACGCTCGCGTCCGTGGCAGACGCAGCACGCGTCGCCTCGGCTTGACGCCATGCCGCCTTTGCTATACTGCATACGTTGCACAATGTTCCCGTCTAGCCACCGCATAGAGCCACAAACTTTCTTTTTAGCGAACCTCCCAGTCCTTACAAGCTTCAGAAAAAGGTTACAACTGCGTGAATGAGACGCCTCGTAAGAAACAAACTCGCACACACGAAGCGCAACGTGTGTGTGTGTGCATCTTTCTATGTTGTATGGTGTCTTATTGTGCAGGTGTAACCGTTTTCTGAAAAAATGACCCAACAAGACCAACAACATATCATTCAACAAGCTTCGCTTGAAAACGTGCCTCACCTGTTGTCTCACACACGAAAACGCCAACGCAGCCGACGTTGACGAAAGCGACGAAAGCTTCTCGCTGTCAGTCATGCATGGGCTTGTCGCTGGGTGGATGGTGTTTATGACAGTACGGCTGAAGAAAAATAATCGCGTAAGGTGTGTTGAATAAATTGTTTTTATGTATAAAGAACATACCAAATTTGGGCGTATAATTATTATTTTGTGAAAACAATTCTGTTGCATTGATTATAACTGTTTTTTTGCGCTTGCGCCCTCTGACGTTTGGTGAGAGCACTAGTTCGTTACGTATTCGTGACGCACTTCCTGAGGCCAGGTTTCGCGGAGTGTCCTCTCTTGTCTTCTTCTTTCTCTATGGCATCAAGTCGAAATGTATTGGCGTCTTCACTGTTGCGTGTAGTCATGTTCTCACATCACACGCATGTCATGATCATCATGTTTGCACCACTGGTATCTATTCGTCATCCATTGGCGTCACGTTATACCAAATTTGGCTAGCGAAACGGCCGCGAACGCATCATGAGAGTCGCATGTAGTCATGTTGGTAAATGACCCGCATGTCGAGATAATCATGTTCAAATGTGTTATTTACCTATGTCGTTCGTTCCCGTCGCGTAATACCGAGTTTGGTACATGTGAAGCTAGCGAAACGGCCACGAGTGCATCATGAGCGTAGCATGTAGTAATGTTCTTACCTGACACGCATATCATGTTTATCATGCTTGCACAAGTCACATACTTTCGCCATCCATTCACGCACCGTAATACCAAATTTGGTATGTGTGACGCTAGCAAAACGGCCGCGAGCCCATCATGAGCGTGGCATGTAGTCATGTTGTTACGTGACACGCATGTCATAATTTCCAAGTTAGGGTCTGTCGCTTGTGTTCGCAATGCAATCATGTCATACCATACCAGTTTTGAAGCATGCCATGTGGGCGAAACCACCGCAAGAGCTGAAGGACCACGAATTGTAAGTCATGACATTCATAACATCCATGTCGAGATTTTCATGTTATCACTAGTCAACTATGCTCTTCAATGAGTCACGTTATGCCATAGCAAGTTTGGTATCGATACCATTATCGAAACAGCCAGGAGAGCTAAATGTAATAGGCTGATAGATAGATAGATAGATAGATAGATAGATAGATAGATAGATAGATAGATAGATAGATAGATAGATAGATAGATAGATAGATAGATAGATAGATAGATAGATAGATAGATAGATAGATAGATAGATAGATAGATAGATAGATAGATAGATAGATAGATAGATAGATAGATAGATAGATAGATAGATAGATAGATAGATAGATAGATAGATAGATAGATAGATAGATAGATAGATAGATAGATAGATATGCTCAGTTACATTTAAATGCTTCACATTTAAAGCGTAACTTTTGTGTTTAGAAAGAGGGGACAACGATTTAAAGTACTTGATACCCTCGCCTTGAACAGTGCTTTGTGAGTGCGACACTGGAGCCGAATGTCACTTCCCGGCTTCTTCTTGTCCCACTCTAAGTATCCACCACAAATAGGAAAGCTCCGGGGCTTGGTATTGCTAACACTTCAAGCCTAATTACAGGTATATTTGGTCCATAGGAAAACGCTTCACGGAGCAGTTGGCTGCTGCGTATGACTTTTATTTGAGTATCTGTAGTGTTTTAGACAAAAAGGAAATGGCGAAGTAATTTGGGCTTCGAAGTTTCGTAAATCTGCGCTGTGACGGTGCTAGGGGATATTATTGACCCCGCCTAGAATATCGTATGATGATGATGAAAAACATTTATTATAAAAGAGAGAGGTACGGGGCCAAAGCATGACCCCGCTACATGGTCGGCGTCCTTAGTCCGGGACCCCGCATGACGAGGCCCCTACTCGCGCCCGTCTCACCAGAGCCCGTTGAGACTCTAGTGATGAGCAGTTGACGAGGGCAGTCTCCCATGCCTTTCGGGAAGGGGAAGGGGGTAGGTGGGGATTTTTCTGGCATGCCCACACCATGTGGAAGATATCACACGTCTCCCCACAGTGTGGGCACCGCCCATCTGTGTTCGCATCGAAATGTTTTAGGGTTGCAGGACAGAGTAGAGTACCTGTCTGCAGGCGCCTTAGA
This sequence comes from Rhipicephalus annulatus, assembly GCA_013436015.1. NCBI lineage: Eukaryota > Metazoa > Arthropoda > Arachnida > Ixodida > Ixodidae > Rhipicephalus > Rhipicephalus annulatus. The sequence continues at coordinate 2,034,781 of WOVY01010279.1, read as the reverse complement.
GTTCGCTCTTCCGCCTTACTCGGCCCCTTTGCAGGAGCCGGGTAAAGGCGGTGAGTGTCGCGATAATAGGTCAGAATTTCTTTGAACCGCAGCAGTGGTGTATTGGCCTCCGAGTCATAAGAGCCAAGGTGAGGAGCCCGGTGGGTAAGCGCTCGGGCGGCCGCGTCAGCGGCCTCATTACCTCGTAAGCCCAGATGGCCAGGAGCCCATACGTTGTGTTTCGAGGCTGGATCAGCGAGAGCCCGTTTTAGAATTTGGCTGTCTAGGGGATATATCTCTCCTGTCAAGTAATGAGCACATGCTTTCCGGGAGTCCGTGATGATAACTTTCGAGTTGCGGTCCGCAGCAGCAAGCGCTATCGCGACTTCCTCAGCGCGCTCTGGATTTTGTGCTCGGAACGAGAGCTCATTGACATGCTTTTCGCGGTGAACTACACAGGCCATGTAAAATCCCGTGGGCGAAGGCCCTGCTATATCTACGTAGAATACACCAGGTCGGGAGCCGTGTTGCCTCTCAAGCGTCCGAGCCCGCGCCCGTCTTCTGCTTCCGTACGTGTGCTTATCCATGTTACTGGGGAGTGGAAATACCGAGAGCATATGCCGCCACAGTTCCGGAATACGCTCCGCCTCCTCTGCAGTGCAAGTGTGCTGTGTATGTAAGCGGTTCAGCAGGCGGCGCCCGGGAGCCGTCTGCACGAACCGCGTATATTGATTCATAAGGTGGGCCTCCCGCAACTCCTGGTAGGAGTTGAGCACACCTAACGCCTTCCGTTTGGCGTTGGAAGTTGCCACCGGGAGATCCAGAGCTCGTTTAGTAGCCTTACGAATGATGGCATCTATTCTTTCGTCTTCTTGCTTGTTAGTGCGAAGGTATGGGACGGCGTAGAGGATCCGGCTAGTCACGAAGGCATGGGCGAGCCGAAGCGCGTCCCTGCCCCGCAGACCACCCCGCTTGTTGGAAACGTGGTGGATCATGCGCCCTACCTGTTCGCCTATTCTCTTGAGTTTCGCTATAGTGGAGTCCGGTCTGAGTCTGTGGTGAATGAACAGACCCAGAATCCGGAGCTCCTCCACCTCTCTGATGGGAACCCCAAACAGGGAGATGTGTATGGCTTACTTATCTCTTGGCTTCGCTCTAACGTGCAGAAGCTCTGATTTGTTTGGAGCAAATTGAAGTCCACAATCGTTGGCATACGCCTCGACTACGGAAGCGGCCTGCTGAAGGCGTTCCTGCATTTCACCAAGGCTCCCTTTAGTGGTCCAGATTGTAATATCGTCGGCATATACTGCGTGCTGTGTGCCTTCCACCCTGGCCAATTCGCTTGGAAGGCGCATCATAGCAATGTTGAAAAGGAGCGGTGATAACACTGCTCCCTGTGGGGTACCCCGTGTTCCCAGAGCATCGTATGGGTAGAGTGTGTGTCAGGCACACTCATAAGGCGAAAGCCTTAGGCTCCTCATCAAACGCGCAATTTGACTACATTTCATTCTCATTTTGTAGCATATCTTGCGAAGCTTGTGCTCTATCAGCGACAAACAAATCGACTACTTCCCGTAAAAGGAACTCTGAGTAGTAAGTGAAGTCACCATGGTTGGACTTAAACTTCTTAAGGGAGCTAGTGCTCATTCATCAGACCCGTAGTCCTTCTTGGTTTCGCACGCAGCTGCTTTTCAAGCCCTCGCCTCCGCCGCACACGCACCCATGTCTTCAATTATACTACTATGCTGTTGCTGTCTGTGTGCGTGTATGACAGAGAGAGAGGAGTAAGTGATTTTATTATACAGAGCAGCGCCTCCACTCATACCAGAACACGCGCCCGAGGGGAGCGAGCGCTCTACCGCGGAGACATCTAGTGGGCGCTCCGAATATTGGCGTGGCTAGGACGACGCACAAAAGTCAAGCTGCTCCCCATCTACAACTTGACATGACTGATACGATGCTGTGCTCTACGACAATCATAAAATACATGTTTTGCGGTGAGGATTTGCAACGGTGTTTGTAATGTCTTTTGTCACGACGTATCCAATCACAGCCGCGTTGCCGCCATAATGAGAGCGCCCCTGGTGACCACATGCCCTTATATTTATTGGTGATAATTAATATAAGCGAAACGAGCAGCACGAGAGGGCCGCGTGTGTACCCTTTCTGCCTTCGAGAGTGGAAATTTCCATGCTGCAGGTGGAACGAATTAACCCGTCCCAAAGAAGAGGACCGACCACGAACGCGCCTGTAGGAGGCGCGAGTTGAGTTGGCAAAACGATAAGGCTGTACTTTTTTTCTTCTCTCGATCTGCGCTCGGGGTACTGGCAAGTACCCATGGCTGACGACGCTCAACCAAAGACCGCCTTCGTCACGCCAGACGGCTTGTATTAGTTTAATGGCATGCCGTTTGGTCTATTTAATGCACCTGCGACCTTTGAGCGCATGATGGACACCGTTCTGCGCAACTTGAAATGGTACACGTGCTTGTGTTACCTCGACGATGTCATTGTTTTTGCTCCGGATTTTTCCACGCATCTCCAACGTCTGAAAGAAGTCTTCGCACGTGTGAGCAATGCCGGCTTGCAACTAAATCTGAAAAAGTGCTGCTTTGCAGTACGCCAACTCAGCATACTGGGGTACGTCGTGTCCAAAGACGGCATTCTTCCTGATCCTGCCAAGCTTCAGGCCGTGATCGAATTCCCCAAACCTGCATCTGTCAAGAAACTGCGTGGTTTCGTGGGCCTGTGCTCATACTTCCGACGCTTCATACGAAATTTTGCCACGATCATATCACCGCTGACGAAGCTCCTTGGAAGTAACGGGCCCCTCAATTCGTGGTTATCCGATTGCGACGACGCGTTCGCGAAGCTCCGCCATTTGTTGACGTCACCTCCCATTCTACGCCGCTACGACCCTACGGCCCCAACAGAGGTGCACACGGACGCCAGTGATGTAGGTCTCGGCGCTGTCCTGGCGCAGCGAAAACCCGGATTCTCTGAATATGTCGTAGCATATGCAAGCCGTACGCTCACGAGAGCCGAGAAAAACTACACCGTCACGGAGAAAGAGTGCCTGGCGATCGTCTGGACTCTTACAAAGTTTCGACCTTATTTGTATGGTCGCCCATTCGATGTCGTCACCGACCATCATGCACTATGCTGGCTTTCATCATTGAAGGATCCCTCAGGCCGTCTCGCCCGTTGGGCTCTTCGCTTACAAGACTACGACATCCGCGTGCTGTACCGCAATGGACGCCAGCATGCTGACGCCGACGCCCTCTCGCGCTCCCCTCTGCCTGAAGGTGATGTGCTCTGCTCAGTATCCTCGGCTGCTGTATCTGCCATCGATGTTGACATCCTCGCTACCGAACAGCGAAAGGATAATTGGATCGCCCCGCTGATCGACTTTCTCTCTGATCCGTCCGCAACACCATCCACGCGTGCCTTGCGTCATCGAGCTCACCATTTCGCCATCCTTGACGGCCTCCTACACCCACGCAATTACGACTCTGATGGCCGGCAGTGGTTACTCGTCATACCCCGCAATCTGCGGTCAGAGATATGTGAATCCTTCCATTCTGATCCGCAATGTGTGCACTCTGGGGTATTCAAAACCTACCATCGCATTCGACAACGCTACTTCTGGCGCGGGATGTACCGCTATGTGCAGCAGTTCGTTCGCTCTTGCCTCACTTGCCAACGCCGTAAACTGTCAGCCCACATGTCACACGCCGGTCTGCAACCGTTACCTTGCCTTGACCGTCCCTTTGGGCGCGTAGATATCGATTTGTATGGACCACGTCCTCTGACGTCGGCTGGTAACCGCTGGGCTATCGTTGCCGTTGACCATTTAACGCGATACGCCGAAACCGCCGCTCTCCCTGCGGCTACTGCGCGCGATGTTGCGTCCTTCCTGCTGCATCGATTTATACTGCGCCACGGACCACCCCAAGAGCTTCTCAGCGATCGAGGCCGTGTCTTCTTGTCGGAAGTCGTCGAAGCCATTCTGACGGAGTGCCATTCTGTCCACCGCAAAACTACTGCTTACCACCCACAGTCGAATGGCCTCACCGAACGCTTTAACCGCACCCTCGGCGACATGCTTTCTATGTACGTCGCTGCCAACCACAATAATTGGGATAATATACTGCCCTTAGTCACCTACGTCTACAACACCGCCCCTCAGAGCACGACCGGTTTTTCACCTTTCTACTTGCTGTACGGAAGGCACCCGTCACACACCATGGACACGATACTCCCGTACACGCCGGATCCATCTGAGTGTGCACCCATTTCTGAGACAGCCAGGCTTGCTGAAGAGTGTCGCGAGCTTGCCAAGACTTTTACGACGCAAGAGCAAGAGCGGCAGAAGAGTATTCATGATGGCTCCACCACTTCTGAGCCCACGTTCCTTCCTGGTGCGCTTGTATGGCTCTCGATTCCAACCTCTGCAGCTGGCCTCTCTTCCAAACTACGTCCCAAGTACGAATGCCCCTACCGTGTCATCGAGCGCACCTCACCCGTCAACTATCTGATCGAACCCGTTGAACAATCTTCGGACATGCGCCGCCGTGGGCGAGACATCGTCAACGTGGAGCGCCTGAAGGCTTATTATGACCCGCTCATAGTAACAAGCTGTTAGGTCACCAGGCGGCTCCCTCTTCGACCCCGGGGTAATTGTAGCGAAGCCTCCGAATTCTGATATGGGTCGAACTCTTGAGTACCCTTCTAGTGGGGCTACGCAACAAGGACGCCGCTCGCGCTGAGAGCCCGTGCTTGGCTGTGACTGTCGCCATTGTATATTCTCGCTTGTTGCCGGCTAATAAACGCCTTAACAAGGCGACAATCAAGATGACGTCGCTGCACTGTTGACTGAGTGGCGGCTCCGACGTGTTCGCACGCGGTGTTTCTATCATGACCGCCGCAAATGTTTCACATGCGTTTCCAACGCCACGCGCTTTCATGTAGTGATATTTATCAACGCTGATATCCCGCTCTCCGCTCTGTCTTTATGCCATGGCCGTCACAAAGCGAGCTCGGAGCAAACTCCTCTGTCCAAAAAGCTGGATCATTCTGCATAGCAACCCAGGAGTACTTACATTGAGAGGGCAGTGGTTAATATAAAAGGCGTGCCTTTAGAGCCTACCAAGCATGTGATAGAGGCCCAGCAGATAGCATGTCTGGACGCTGTTATCGCAGACCGAGATGGGTTCGACTGAAGTGACAGAGTTTTTCTTTGTCTTAAATGTTACTGGATGGCGAAGAAGTTCTTTGACTAGCCCTTGTAACGCTGTCCATTATGCCTCTGTGCCAACGCACGTACAGCGCTCCTCCACCAACACCACCTAGAACTAGAGAAGGCCTGTGCAGGGCTGCGTGACGTCACCGCAGTGAGATCGGCCTAAAAGTGTGCTTCACCCAATGCTACGCTTTTTCTTTCCAAAATGGCATTTTCCCTACATTATTATTATTATTTTCGCGGTTTTGGAGTGCACAGAATATTTGCATTAAGGAATATTTTCAGTATGTTTTAACTAAACGCTGGCTTGAAATAATTCATCAGGCACTCGTGAAATTTTTAACAGCATGCACAGCCATTTCGTGCAGTTTAAAAGAGGCTTAAATTTTCGTTGTGAGACATATTTATTCGTTATACATCATAATCCAAACAGGCAGAACAATTCATAAGAAAGAAGATTATGCTTGAAGAGTACTGAGCTTCCGCTTCGCAGCCTTGCTTTCAGTTCCTTTATTTTCAACTTTGTTCCGCTTTGCAGCCTTGCTTTCATTCAGCTTGTTATTTTGAACTTTGCACAAATTATTCAGCAGCGTATTGGCAGCAGCACTGAGAACATAGTTTAAGACAAGTTCAGGTGAGTGGCCACCATCGCAGAAATCCAAGTCTTCATTGCACACAACAAGGGAAGTCGCGAGGCTTACAAGAACTTCTTTTTCTTTTGCGCAAGCAAAAAATTGTGATGCGTACTTCGGACTTCTCAGCTTGTCAAGCACAATTTTCATTGTGAGCACGGCATTCACAACTACCGCTTGTGTAAATTTCAGTCCACCACGCGTTGCATTAGCTATCAGCACATCATCATCCAGTTCAATGGTCCGATTCTCAACAGTCAAGTTTTCCTGGCAGGAAGAGCAGGCAAGTTTCCTAACTGCAGCTAATGCACAATATCCTGCTACATATGTAATAGCTGGTAGCATTTTCTCCTTCTCCTTCACATCATTGTCCATCACTGCAACATCAAACTGCTTAACAAGGAATTTCAAATCAGTGGTAGGAATGCAAGGTGCAATGGTATCCAAGTTGGGAAGATCAAGTAGCTTCTGAAGTCTCAGCTTCTGCTCGGATTCATAAATCTGACGTATCGAAACGTGGTATTGGGCACCAGACAGCTGCCTGTACCTGCCAAACCTCTCGGTTTGAAATTTCCCTAGCAAAACGTATTTGAACCGAAGTTCTTCAATGCAATACATTGACACCTCAACAAGGGCATGTGAGGTATGTCGCAGTGCCATGTGCGTTTCGCGAGTTAACTGGCCAGCATCATGCTTCAAGCTCTGCCAGTGGTCCAACCAATCCACAATCTTGTTTAGAAACTCAATTTGGTGGCATTGCAGTGCACTTATCGGTTCTTGAAATGGGTCTCGGAGACGCTGACCTTTGAATGGGGTCTTGACATTCACCACATTCCACCATGTCAAAACAATGTTAATAAGTTCCAATGAACCAGCTTTATGCTCAAGTGCGACTTTGGTGCTTCTTAGTGCTGCAGCAGTTGAACTGTTGAAGATCCTCAGTGCGAGCTTTACATTTTGTCGCTCTAGATTGGATGGATTCAGCGACTTGAAGGACAAAGTTGGAGCTAGTCGCAAAAGCTCATTTTTTTCTCCTTCATGCAACTTGCATAGTGTGTTAAACGAGGCTGTCAGGACAGATGGGTTTTCCGAGAGGGCACTGAAATTGGGAAAGAAGATGCACCTTCCACAATTACGCTGATTCAGCCAGTTATTTCGGATACACTTTAATATATGCACTGCATACAGAATAAAGAACAAGGGTCTTGATGAGTCTGACGGGTGCCTGTATACAATGCTAACTTTGGGAGGATCAGCAAAAAATGGCATAGCCTTTCGGTTGATCGAGTTGTTGTCAGACACCACTGCAACTACTCGTGTTCCAATGTCTTCTAGGTGCCTGATCAGCAGATCAAGAAATTCATGTAGCTGTTTCGCTTCTATTTGTGCTACTGGAAGTATATGCACAACATCCTTGTTTCGATGATAACAAGCTTTGTATCATAAAGACGTATGCTGTCTTTGCCGCATTTTCATTGTTTGTCGCTGCACCAGTGACATAACCACCCTTGTACTGAAAGGATGCCTGCAGGTGGATCTCGTCCATCATAAGCGTCACAAAGCGCTCATGGTCTTTTAGTGTTGATGCCAGTCTCCTTGCATAAGAAAGGAATGAATCCTCTTGTTGCTCTCTGGATGGGCTAGCACGGTAAGAGGCACAAATGCGTCTTATTGTCTGTGGATGTGGGAGCTTTATTTTGCTGTACTCCTGATGAATCTGTATGCGTGCGGCGATATTGTGTACACAAGGCTGCAAAACACCAGAAAGTCAGCTGGGTAAGTCGACGCCTTAGTGAGGAGAACTTGAAGTTGCTGTGTCACAAATTTGACGACTTGCACTTGCCACTCATGCGGGAGAGCTGAAGATGACAGTTGCTCCAGGAGTGCCACGACATACTTCAGCAGAATCTCTAGTTAGAGTTCATTATTTGTGGAATCCTTCGTGACGTCTTCCACATCGCACAGAACTTTGTGAAGCACTCTCAAGTCAGAAATTGTCATAGGAAGCACAGAAAAACCTAGGTTTTGTAACCTCATTTTACCAACATACACTGCCAAAGAAAGGTTGGATGCCACTGTCACTGCACGATGCACAACTGGGGCACCTTGGTCGCTGAAGTTGAGGAAAATTACTTGTTTCTGGGTGACCACCTTGGTCCAGAAGTCAGTAAGAGAGAGGTCACCTACTGCTGTCAATAGGTCTTCGAAAGTGGCGATGACATTCTTCATTTCTTCCGCTTCGTGAGACTGCTCTGATAACCGTATTGCTTCCTGCAACGCTTCTGCGTCCACACGAGCGCGCTTTTCTTCTGGGCTCTCGCGTGCAGATGTTTCTTGGCGGGACAAGTAAGCAGGGCAATTAGGGAAAACGCTTGGGATTGCAGAAGGCTTCAAGCGCCTCAGCTTGAGGGGTACTTCAATTACTTTCCCAGTCATGCTGTCAGTGTACCTGGTGGAGTCTACGAAGTCACTTTCAAGAAAGTGGTGCTCACAGACCTGGAACATAAGCACAAACAACGAAGTATAAGATGAAAGCGACAGAATTATACATAACATTTTTACAGAATTATATGATCCCAGTGCGCTGTTTGTAAAGATTAAGACAAACTCTTTCGCTTTATTTATCTGCTTCTGTACGGCAACCACGACCACGCAGTCAACAAGAATGACGTCTCACTTAGCGAACCTCGCTTTGAGACGGTAAACCACGAGCCATCGTTTGTTTGGCGCTCAAGTAGTGGCGGACGCCCCACATGTAAAGTAACTACGCCGTCTACATCGTATGTTCGACGCAGGCAGTTTTACTCGCGAATACATTGCGCTAAATCAATTTCTGATTAGGCAGAACCGCACATGAGCAACCTGAGGCGTAAACATGGCACTATACACTTTACGGCACGAACATGGAACAATATTACACTGAAACACACCATTTGCTCAGTTGTCAACCCTTAAGGTGCATAGCGCGTCGTAACGGTTGCATGCGTCACGCAATTAACTAGACTCTGTTCCTACGAGAAGCACGACTGCCGGAAAACAAACGGGAACATGTGCTTACCACAGTGTACTTCGTAGGTGTGAAGTTTTCCCGCCGCACAGCCTTTGTCCACGCTGCATTTTGGGCGGGGTCCAACGGAAACCTGTACACGCGTGCTCGCGGTCCATTAGCGTAGTTCGATCGACAGTTCGGTGCACAGCAGCACCCAGGCATTTTCGCCAGCACACCAGCAAAAGTTCATGCAGCACGCCTGAGCAACTGAGTACAAAGAAAATGCACGCCAACAAGCTGCAGCACTGGAAATAGTGTCAGCGTTGCCAGATGCTTAGGCTGATACCGCTAGCATTGGTGCTCTTATGTATTCAAGCCTGCAGTATATCGCAATTTTTATAACCAGTACTGCGCCGCATGAATAGACCATGATGTAAATGAAAACACATATAAATTTTCCTTATTTTCTGCATCAAAAAAACACCTTGCGGCTGCCACATTCAATAAACAGTTTTTTACCCACAACGCGCATGCTGGCAGATGTATTCCGTACTAGCCACAGCCGAAAGCCAAGCCAAGCCGCGCCAGTTCTCGTGCGCGCCGAGTGCTCTCTCTGCTCGCGTCGTCGGGCTTGCAGATCTCACTGTGGTGACGTAGTTGGTGTGGAGAGGGAACATGCGCGGGCCTTCTCCTAGTTCTAGGTGGTGTTGCCTCCACTGCAGGTGTTGTGGCGGTGCCAAGTAGGCCATGCCTTCCCTCACCTGTGCGTGCTCGCCCATTGTCACCTCTCTGGCACCTCACCCTCTCCACTACTCGCAACGTTCAAGCGCACAACGAGTGAAGACTCTCAGCTCATTTATCTACGATGGAGAGGACGCCACAAAGCGAAGCTCCTTCGCCCGTCGAAACAGGCGCCGAAGCGATTTGGCCTAACCCAGTGGTAGCCGGTGTTGCGTGGGTTAGCAGAGCTGATCGCGTTTGCGAATGGCGACGTCACACCTGCAACACCGACGAGGCGCGAGCCATTGAGGCCGAACGCAAGCGTCGGCAGTGGAAGACCAAACACCGATGAGCTGCGAGTCAAGCACGATGATTGCGTTCGAGAAGGAAGACGGTGCGTCGGCGACCCGACGAGATGCGAGCAGAGGAAGCCGAGCGGAAGCGCCGCCCGCGGAAACCCAACGCCGGCGAATCCTCGGCGTCGCCGTCATCGCTAACGTGTCGGAAGCGCCGCACGCTCTCTTCCGAAGCGCCCTCCCGCAAGCGCAGTGCTCCGCTGGCTGATCCGGAGGCGACCAGGAAGAATTATCCGGAACCTCTCGAAGACACTCCTGCTCCGAGTGCGTTGCCGTGCGCGTCGGCGACGTCGTTACTCTCGCCTTGTACTTCGCTCGCAACCTGCCGAAGAAAGAGGTTCACCAATGTCTGGAGGAGACGCTGACTGATGGCTCGTCAATTACATGCGTGACGGGGACTCGCTGAAGTGCGTGTCGGCGGAATGGAAACTGCCCACCACAATAAGGGGAACGTGCATCGGTCTGGTCTTTGCCAACTTCGAAGTCAAAAGTCTGCACGAACCTCTCAGCGTGCATTTTAACCGGTCACAAGGCCGTGGTAGCAAGGCGAAACGCGCGCCAGCTCCGGCCCAGCGTCCGTGTCCACTCTGAAGAAACCATGAGGCCTACACTCCAGCGCTCACCGCCGCACCCGCGTTAGCGCCGTTCACCCCATGACGCCACCCGTGCGCAACGCTGCTGCTTCGAATCCCATCAGGGCATATAGTTTCCCAATATACACTAGAGGGAACTCTGGTGTTAGTGTCTATGGGAGCTGCAATGCACAGCGCTTGAGCGAGTATGGGAATGATGGGTAGTACACACATTTGTCTAAACTTCGTACTTCTGACCTGCTTTTGGCTCTGTGTGTGTTCGTGTTGCTTGAAGCTGTTTTCTCACGAAACAAAAATCAGCAAATGTTCAGCGATTGCACTTCACCACCCAATTTTTTTCGAATTATCTTTCCAAATTGGGTCACGAAGCTCAAAAGGGTTGAATCTTTCTTTCAAAACAAAATCGAAACACAGCAATAAACGAAGCCGCAAGTACAATTCGCCACCCGCAAGTACGAAGACTAGGCAAATGTGTGTACTACCCATCATTCCCATGGTCGCTGAACCATCGGAGCCAGAGTGCCCTCTAGTTCTTTTTGAGAAACTCTATGCATAAGGGTCTCCTTTGGCAAGATGGCGCTGATGTTGTTAGACGTCATTTCTGTGACGGAATAACGTCAGCTAAATCTTGCTGGACACCGGCACAAAACATTTTCTTGTTAAAAAATTATGGCAGCTTCACAAAAGGATGTGCATCCAAGACTGCGGGAATTGCGGCTTTGGGCAGCTTTATTTGTCTCAGCGGTTTTTTATTTATTTCCTATTCCCCTGATTGTTCTCTATCCCATTTTTTCTGTATTTTTGTTCATTTATTTCTAGTTATTTCAGTGTTTTTCTTTTATTGTTTACGGGTTATCTTTCCTTTTATGTTCCTATACGTCGTCTTTCCTGAAGAATCCGAGCGATGACTACAGTTGAACAGCGTTGCATTTCATTCGGTGCTCTAATTGAATAGCGTGTATTCTAAATACCGAGTATATTACGAATAGTTTTCCAATAACCGGCGCCGAGGGCTAGAATACAAAAGGGAAAACCGTTGGAGAAGCAAGGAATACTTTCTCCCGACCTTAGCATTGCTGAGAGGTATCCAACCCGTGCTTCATACTCCAGTATCTTCGAAGCATGTGTCTTATCCGCAATACTCATCATCAAACTTAAGATGATGATTATTTGAGAAACTATTTTATTTCTTTGTCTCAGTTTTTTTTTAAAGGGTAATGGCTAAATATGACCTTGATTGTCAATATAACGTTGCTGATGTAACGTTGCTGATAGTGCTGATGTAACGTTTGTAGTTCAGTCTACAGTTACTAAAAGTCTGGAAAGCTGCAGTCGCTGCTGTGTTCGAGTTGACTTCGGTTTGCGTTAGTATGGCTTTCTTTTCCTAAAAAGCAATCGTACGCTCTTTCGTTAAGATTGGTGAATATTTGTTTTAAAAACTATTGTTGTCGAAATTCAGCGCTGGTCAGGAAATGGTTGTTTAGCTAATCGAAAACTACTCGAGAGAGAGAGAGAGAGAGAGAAAATAACGTCTATTTGCTCCCGTCTTGACAGACGCGGTAGGAGGCTTTGGCCTCTGCCCCAGTCATCCCCCTGTACCATTGGCCGGAATCCCTTGGGAGTCGGTGGCGGCCAGGGTGAGACCGATGACTGGACGCTGTTCTTCGGAGTCGTGGCTCTGTAATAAGGCCTCCCTGGATTTTGCTTTTCTACTTGGATCAACGTAGGAAAGGCACGTCCGGACCATGTGCACTGAATCTGCAGTGTGCAATCTGGGGTTGAACACTTCCAGGTGTCATTTACTGTACAGGTGAGGGTTTTGTAACACCCCGGTTTGCCATTTTCGCCACATAATTTCCTCCTTTTTGTTCAGCTGTTTAGCTGCCTCTGGATAAGTCTTATGGTGGAATTTGTTATATGAGGTGATTTCCTGAAACGTTCGTAGTTCGTCTCTTGTGGAGAGGGGTTGGTCGAGCGGAGGTGGCGAGTAAACGACGGTCGAACGAATAGTGCATCCTCGGGCGATCGCCTGCGCCTTCTCATTCCCCTTAAGACCTTGATGGGCCGGGGACCATATCAGGGAGATTTTCTCTGTGGGTACTGGACCTTGTCTTAGAATTTTGGCTGCTGCAGCGGAAATGCAGCTCATATTATTGGAGTCGCTAACAATCACTCGTGTGCCTTTTGTGCTATCAACAATGTAATCGCAAGTTCTTCTGCCTCTGTGGCGATTGTGTTCTCAGAGGTGCAGCACGAGCCCAGGTCCCCGCTCTCGGGAACCATTACCACTAGGTATGCTCCCTTTCTTTCGTATTCTGCAGCGTCCATGTTAAGCACGTTGGATGGACCTCCAAGTTTCGCCTGCAGGGCTACAGCTCTAGCTCTGCGTCTGCCTTCGTTGAACACCGGATGCATGTTTTTTGGCAGTGGTGTGAATTTTAGTCTCGCACTAATTGATTTAGGAATGTTAGCTGTCTGTCAGGAACACTCCGCGGGCTCGAACCCGAAGCGCTCCACGCTTTTCTTTCCACTTCTACTTGTCAAAAGCCTTTGGTGCTGTGACATCGTGGTGGCTTCTATTAGATCATCTAAACTGTTGCAGACGCCCAGCCCAAGAAGTTTAACCGTAAAGGTGTTCGAAGGAAGCCCTAGCGTTGTTTTGAAGCCTTTTATTATAATGACTTCAATTTTATCTTTCTCTGCTCTAACCAAATGAAAATAGGGGCAACGTATAGTACATGGCTTATCACGAAAGCTTTAACTAGAATAAATGATTTGCTTCCTTCCTCCCCGCATTCTTGTTAGAAATGCGCTTAAGCAGGCGGCATGTCTGGTTCACACTAGCTTCGTCTCCTAATAGATTTATTGTTTTTTTTTCATTTGCTTGTATGAGCACCCCTAGAATTCCAGTACTGTGTATAGTTAGAATAGCATTACCATTTACTCGTAAAGCGATGTCACAACCCCTTCCGAAGAGATTGCTTGTTTTCCTTTTTTGTGAAGCTGGAAAAAGAGCCAGATTAGAGAAGTACTGTACTCACGGATTGAAACAGACAGCTTTTAACTAGGAGCGTGTGGCCGGCGGTACATGTGCCGCCACTCGTGAGTGCTCGTGGAAGCAAGCTGTTGCAGTGGGGTACAGAGTGAGGGGGAGAACAACTATAGAGCACGATCACTCCTTCCAGTCGCCAAAGTGCCGCCATTCAGTTCAAAGTACCAGAGTCTTGGAAGAACGCTAACATCATCTTAGTACATAAGAAAGGAGATGACAAGGACTTGAAGAATTACAGGCCGATCAGCTTACTCTCTGTAGTATACAAGCTATTTACAAAGGTAATTGCTAGCAGAGTAAAGAAAACATTAGAATTCAATCAACCAAAGGAACAAGCAGGATTTAGAACAGGCTACTCAACAATTGACCACATTCATACTATCAATCAGGTAATAGAGAAATGCTCAGAGTATAACCAACCACTATACATAGCCTTCAAAGATTACGAGAAGGCGTTTGATTCAGTAGAAATATCAGCCGTCATGCAGACACTGCGGAATCAGGGCGTAGATGAAATATATATAAACATTCTGGAAGAAATCTACAGGGGATCAACTGCTACCATAGTGCTTCATAAAAAAAGCAACAGAATACCAATAAAGAAGGGTGTAAGGCAGGGGGACACAATCTCCCCAATGCTATTCACTGCGTGCTTACAGGACGTTTTCAGAAGCCTCGAATGGGAACAGTTAGGGATAAGAGTTAATGGAGAGTACCTCAGTAACCTGCGCTTCGCGGATGACATTGCATTGCTGAGTAACTCAGGGGACGAATTGCAACTCATGATTACGGAGTTAGACAAGGAGAGCAGAAAGGTGGGTCTTAAAATTAATCTGCAGAAAACGAAAGTAATGTACAACAACCTCGGAAAGGAGCAGCGCTTTGCGATAGGTAATAGTGCACTTGAAGTTGTAAAAGACTATGTCTACTTAGGGCAGGTAATAACCGCAGAGCCTAACCACGAGATTGAAGTAACCAGAAGAATAAGAATGGGGTGGAGGACATTCGGCAGACACTCTCAAATTATGACAAGTAGATTGCCACTGTCCCTCAAGAGGAAGGTATATAACAGCTGTATGTATCTTGCCGGTACTTAGCTACGGAGCAGAAACCTGGAGACTCACAAAGAGGGTTCAACTTAAATTGAGGACGACGCAGCGAGCAATTGAAAGAAAAATGGTAGGTGTAACCTTAAGAGACAAGAAGAGAGCAGAGTGGATTAGGGGAAAAACGGGAGTTAAGGATATCATAGCTGCAATAAAGAAGAGGAAATGGACATGGGCCGGGCATGTAGCACGTAGACAGGATAACCGCTGGTCATTAAGGGTCACCAACTGGATTCCCAGAGAAGGGAAGTGGGGTAGGGGGAGACAGAAGGTTAGGTGGGCAGATGAGATTAAGAAGTTTGCGGGTATAAATTGGCAACAGCAAGCACAGGACCGGGTTAACTGGCGGAACATGGGAGAGGCCTTTGTCCTGCAGTGGACTTAGACAGGCTGATGATGATGATGATGATGATGATGATGGAAAAAGAGCCTCTAATTTCTCTGCCGAGCATTCAAACCCTTGCGGTTCGGAATATTGTTCGATGATATCTACAGCGGCCTGAAGTGTTCTTACAATATGGCCGTCACTACCCCTGTTTATCCACTGTGTCACATCGTCTGCGTATATTGCGCGATGTAGATTTTCGATTCCTCCCAACTTCTCGGTAAGTCCAATCATCGCTATATTAAAAAGAGACGGAGAGCGTAGAGACCCTTGTGGCGTTCCTTTATTCCCCAATTTAACGTTTTCGAGCAACTGCCCTCCCATGCTGATGGTTGCTGTGCGATTTGAGAGAACGTCCCTCACGTATGGTTGTATGTTTTGACGCCTACGTTTAGCGCACTTAGGTTCTTAAGTAAGGCTTCATTTTTGACGTTGTCAAACGCCTTGGAGACGTCCATACCCGCAATTACTTTGGTTTCAACAGCCTTATTGTCTAGTATTTGCTCCTTCAGGTGTAGCATAACATCGCACGTAGATAGCTTGGATCTGAAGCCTACCATAGTATCATGGTACAGGTTTTCATCGTCCATGAACCTAGTCATTCTTGTTTGGATGATGTGCTCTATCGATTTTCCTCCACAAGATGTGATGTAAACGGGTCTGATATTCTTCCCTGGCTTATGAATGAAGATCAAATTGGCTGTTTTCCAAGCTTCCCGTATCTCTCTCTGGACGCAGCATTCTTGCATATAAAGTGCAAGTTGACGAATGGAGCCGTCGTCAAGATTTCTGAGCATTCTGTTGTTGATTTTGTCCGGACCGGCAGCTGTTATTGTTGGCTTCTCCAACGGTTATGGGGCTGTCTAGGTCCGGGTTTTTTTAACCAGCGTAATTAGGGAGCATTTGACATTCAGCGCAGCAGAGGTAGTGATTCCTAACCTCCGCTAATAATTCCGTCGTCATACCTTCATATTTATACAAAAGATCTTGAAGTTGCTGTCGGGCCTCCGACTTGGTTTTTTCTGGGTATAATAGATGTCATAGTAGCTTCCACGTTTTAGCACTGCCCATCTCCTTATCCATCTGAAGGCAAATACTACCCCACTATTGCTTGGTTAGTTCCAATGCATAATCTTCATGCTCTTTGTTCAGAGCAGCAAGGTCCTTTCGGAGATTCCTGTCTCCTTTTTTCTCACTGATTTTTCGCTCTAAGCCTCGAAGTCTAAGCCTAGGATAACAGGCTTACAAGATGTCTATCAACAAGTTACTCATCGTCAGCGTCAATCTCTTCGGTATAGCGTCCTCAACCGACAGGATCACTTCTTTACTCCAATCGTTAATATCCTATCTTGGGTCCTGTCCCGACCTAATAATAAATGCGAAGCATTTCTTAGCGAACTTCAGCGACTTTGAGCATATCTGTCTATCTAGCCGCCTACGACTTCTAGCTCTCCTGGCCCTTTGATAACGGTATCAATACCAAACTTGGTATGGCATAACATGAGTGTATGACGAACATATTTGAGTAGTCACAACATGAAAATCATGACATGTAGTCATGAATGTCACGATTGACATGTAATAGTCCTGCAGCTCTTGCGGTGGTTTCATTCACATGTCCTGCTGCAAAACTGGTATAGTATGACATCACTGCATGGCGAACACAAGCCACAGACCCTAACATGAAAATCATGACATGCGTGTCATGCAACAACATGTCTACATGCCATGCTGATGATGCACTCATGGCCGTTTCGCTAGCGTCACAAATACCAAACTTGGTATTACGGGACGTTAATGGATGACGAACGTATGTGACAGGTCTAAACATGATAATCATGATATTCGTGCCATGTATAACATGACTACATGCCACACTCATGATGTCCTCGTAACCGTTTCACTAGCGTCACATATAGCAAGTTTAGTATAACGGTACGTAAATGGATGACGAAGATATGTGACTGGTTCAAACATGATAATCATGAGTTGCGTGTCATGTACCAACATGACTACATGCCACGCTCATGATGCGCCGGTGGCCGTTTTGCTAGCTTTACTCATACCAAATTTGGTATTACGGGACATAAATAGATGACGAAGGTATGCAACTAGTGCGAACATGATAAACATGAGATGCGTGTCATGTAACAACATGACTACATGCTACGCTCATGATGCGCTCGTGGCCGTTTCGCTAGCCTCACATGTACCAAACTCGGTATTACACGACGCGAATGGACGACCTAGACAAATTACGCATCCAAACATGATAAATATGAGATGCGTGTCATGTAACAACATGACTACATGCTACACTCATGATGCGTTCGCAGCCTTTTCGCTAAATTCACATAGGCCAAATTTGGTATTACGTGACGTCAATGAATGACGAAGGTATGTGACCGGTGCAAACATGATTATCATGAGATGCGTGTCATGTGAGAACATGACTACATGCAACAGTCAAGACGCCAATGCATTTCGACTTGACGCGGTGCGCGTGCTCGCCGGCGTTCATTTCGTCGTATCACACAGACGTTGCCATGCCAGGCGCCGGTCCTGCCATATACTCGCAGGCGCGCGCCGCGCTGTGTTGCTTTGACGCATGCGCATTTTAGCGCGTCCAGCGTCCGTCCATCACGAAAAGCGGGAGACGCAGTGTTGTCTGGGTAACGCATCGAGGCGAAATGCAGCATGTCGCATTTCGCGCCGGTTGCCGTCGGGGCACGCTGACGGACGCTGGTCGCGCCTCTCAACAGACTATAGAGTACTCACGTTTTGCTAACGTAGCGTCGCTATGCCACGCATGCGCGCGCGTCAACACTACATTGGAGTATATTGTGCCCTTCTTGATGCGCTCGCGGCCGTTTTGCTAGTGCCGCATATACCAAATTTTGTGTTACGTGACGTGAATAGATGACAAAGATAAATGACACACCGAAACATGATAATCATAACACGAAAGTCATGTACGGCATCATTTACCTCCACCTTGTAACGTTGTGCTGATTTTAAAATTACATATCAACATTTCTCATTCGTGCTTCGCATATCGACGATTCCCACTGTACGTGGGATTTGCTAATTTTTTTTTTGGCAACCCAATCTGTACATTTAGCTTTTCTCTTATTGATCACCGGTGGGTCATTGTCAACTATAATCTCTAAAGTTCTATGATCACTATGAATCTCCCACTTAACCTATGCTTGTCGCCAGTATAGCCGGCCGGCACCATCCTGCCTTCTTTTCCACATCTACGGCTGGTAGACGCCACACTAGTGGCGTCATCATGTTCGTTCTTGACGCGCCTTGAGCTCCGCCACACGTTTCGACACTTTCGTCACCCACTTCTAGCTTTCCGATTCTGCTGGACTGGCATCTGTACCGTTAACAGCCACTTTTATCGTCATAGCGCCACCGCAGACGCTCTACGAGCCGACGCCTGGAGCCTTCGGACGCCGCTCCGGCCGCATCGGCGCTATAGGCCGAGTGGTGGACTTAACGAGACGCACGACGGGGCCAAACACCAAAGGCGGAATAAAATCCATCAAAATCAACTTACAGTCGTGAAAACGGTAGCCACAGTATCCTGAGCACGTCCGCAAACACACACAGCACAATATCAACAGGTCATCGTATTCTCCACGTGAAAATGGTCATTTCACAGAGCCGACGCAACGCACTTCCACTCCCTCCAGCCCTCCATCGGACCCTCGAAACTACTAAATGATATTCGATTCTCATTTGTGTTGGATTCGATGGTATCTTTACTCTATTCGTCTTCGATTTGGTTCTATTGTTCACTGTGCACCACTTACAACCACCCGTAGCACACATAAGAAACATCTGAGGCGAGGTGATGTGTGTCCCGAAGCATTTGAAAGCGTTATTTGCCGAAGCTAAGCTTATGAGTCAATCATCAATTAGTCCTTCTCGTTGTCAATATTAGAACACCTCAGATAAACGTAATGTGAGAAAACCGTAGTTGTAAAGATATGTTTTGATACCAATAAAGTCAAACAGTAATTTTGCATAACGTATTCACAAAAGAAGCCCATGTAGGTCTCCCTTTTTTTTTGGTGGCTCTGTAGATTGACGTAAAAAAATCAGTGGGCTATAAATTGACGTGCAACATTTAGCGTATGCGTAGCGAATGCAAATTATGTTGTTGAATTAAAACATGGGACGGCGTTAAGCTCTTCCATTGTAGAATACCTAGTACTCTAAATCGTTACCAACTTTCCGAAACCCAGAAGGTGTGGGCCGTGTGCAGCCACGGGACGGCTTTAAGTTCTCCCATAGTAGAGTAGCTAATACTGTAAATCATTACCCACTCTTTAAATAGTTGTCCAGCTGTTCAGCACAACGTTACTGGAATAACGCAGTTTGAAAGTTCCGCCGCAGAGGAGGGCCACGTGGCGGCCATGAGAACTAGTGGCGCTGCAGTACGATCTTGCTCTAGCGACGCGTGCGCGCGTGTTGTGATCGGCGGCGGCGACGTGCAAGCGGCTACCGTATATTCTCACGTCACTTCTCGGACTGTTTTTAGCACTTCGTAGTTTCTTGTGCAAAAACGCGTTTCTCATGTATGAGGCGTAGAGAGGAGGAGCAGATTTATCAACATTGAAGTACGCGGACTAGCTTTGCGCCAGGCTCCAACGGCGGCAACAGCAATGACAACTCCGCTTCACACAACTTGTTCGTTCGTTTGTTTATTTATATTTATTTATTTTCTGTGTAAATACGGTTACACAGTGGCATGGGCCAACATAAAAGTTGCTCTAAGCAGCTTGAAAACCTCTTACATGTAATTTCCGATCTCTTTCGCCCAGCAGTGACGGGCTAGCAGACGAACGATCGTAAGCAAATTTGCTGTCCGGCCTTGCCCTTTGTTATTATTATTATTTATTATTATTATTATTATTATTATTATTATTATTATTATTATTATTATTATTATTATTATTATTGTTATTATTATTATTATTATTATTATTATTATTATTATTATTATTATTATTATTATTATTATTATTATTATTATTATTATTATTATTATTATTATTATTATTATTATTATTATTATTATTTCATGCGGCAGCAATTGGTGGATATGGCAGAGGTGATGCCGTTAAGTATTATGTATACTGTGTGACAACAATTACACAACAATTACAAAACTTGCAGGGCGCTTGAGCTTCTCCTTCAAGAGTATAATTCAATAGCATAACCGAGGCCTGTGCGAATCACTTCGGTTTCCGCGCCTCAACCATGCCGTGAGGGAACGAACGACTGTGCGAGCAACACTGGCTGTTTCAAACTATCACAGAATGTCTACTGCAAGTACAGTTGCGAACGGTCCACTGTGCCATATTTCTTCCTTTTGTGAATCAGCAAAGGGGCATTTATACGAGTGCGTAAGGCAACACACGAACATAAGTGAGCGCCCTGCCATGACTGGGCCTTTCTAACACCCACTCGTTGCGCATTTCACATGTGTAGACGCCTGACCCGATTCTACGCTTCTACCACTTAATATTGCGTGGATTGAAAAATTCTTTCTACTACATGAAATTCTCTCTCTTCTACTGCATAAACAAAAGATGTGTACACGTAAGTCATCGTTTTTTTTTTGGATTGACACAATATTAATAAAAACATCTACTCTTCTAATATGAAATCCATATTGTTTTCAATGCGAAGCATTTCTTAGCGAACTTCAGAGACAATCAGCGTATCTATATATCTATCTAGGCCCCTAAGAATTTTAGCTCTCCTGGTTGTTTCGATAATGGTATATATAGCAAACTTGGTATGGCATAACATGATTGTATGAAGAACACATTTGTCTAGTCACGACATGAAAATCCTGACTTGTATGTCATGAATGTCATGATTTACATTTCATGGTCCTGCAGCTCCTGCTGTGGTATCGTTCACATGGCATGCTGCAAAACTGGTATGGTATGACATGATTGCATGGCGAACACAAGCGGCAGACCCTAACATGAAAATCATTAAATGCGTGTCCACGCTCATGATGCGCTCTTGGCCGTTTCGCTAGCGTTTCATATACCAAATTTTGTATTACGTGACGCCAATGGATCACGAAGGTGTGTGACTGGTGCAAACATGATAATCATGACATGCGTGGCATGTGAGAACCAAGGAGGATTTTAAAAATTGCAATTTTTCTTTAATCCTCCTTGGTGAGAACATGAGTACATGCCACAATCAAAATGCCAATACATATCGACGTGATGTGGTGCGTGTGCTCTCCAGCGTTCATTTCATCCCGTCATGCCGGCGTTGCCAAGGCAGACACCGGTGCTGCGATATACTCGCAGGCACACGTCGCGCTGCGTTGCTTTGACGCATGCGCGTTTCAGCGCACTCGGCGTCCCTCCGTCACGAAAATATGGATACCCAGTGTTGTCTTGGTTACGTATCGGCGCGAAATGCAGCATGTCGCATTTCGCACCGGTTGCCGTCGGACCGCGCCGACGGACGCTGGTCGCGCCTGGCGTCAGAATATGGAGCGTTCGTGCTTCGCTAACGCAGCGTCGCTGTGCCCAGCGTGCGCGCACGTCAAGGCTACATTGGAGTAAATGGGGCCCTTCACGATGCGCTCGCGACCGTTTTGCTAGCTCCACATATACCAAATTTGATGTTACGTAACGTCAATGGATGACGAAATATATGACTGGTGCAAATATGATGATCCTGACACGCGTGTCATGTAAAAACGTGACAACATACCACGCTCATAGCGTTCTCGCGACTGGTTCGCTAGCTCCACCTATACTAAAGTTGGTATCACGTGACGTGAATTGACGATGAAGGTAAACGACACATCCAAACATGATAATCATGGCACGGAAGTCATGCACGGCATAATTTACCTCCACCTCGTAACTATGAGCTGATTTTAAAGTGACATATCAACATTTCTCATTCGTGCTTCGCACATCATCGACTCCCATTGTACATGGGATCTACCAATTTTTTTTTATTCTCAGGTTTCTTTATTTTTTGCTTTGTCATGCCAAGATAATGTCTTCTCACTCACAACCGCAGATGCTGACAGTGACGCCAACACCGGCATTTTCGTGAAACAAACTCGTTAAAGCTATCACGTTCAAATAATTAACAAAGAATAAAATTATGAATATAAGTGAAGAGACAGTCGTTTATCCTACAACCTAATTTAAGAGCATGATTAAAGCACACACTGAAAGGTAGTTCTAACCTCCAACAAAAATAACTCCGGAGAGTGACCAGACGATCGATAATTTTACTATAGCAGAACTTTCAAATCAGGCGTAGTAAAGTGAACCAATTGCACGCCATCATTTCGTCTTGATTCGGGTAGGAACCAATTATGTTGACTCTGACAGACCTCCGAAGAAATCCGGCGCCACTCAGAAGGTGGTACCAAGCTTTGCGTCGCGAAGATAGAAAGCTCACTGCTAAACGCGAAGTTTGCGACGTTCAGTGCGAGAATTACGGCGTCGTAACGTACTACCATCATGTCTTGCTGGACAACAAGTCTTTATCTCACGTTTAAAATGGGAGCTCGCACCTGGTACTCCTCCACGCTTGTTTCCAGTGATTTCACCTCATGTATTGAAGCCGAAAAGTTCATATAGAAGACGCCAATCATCCTCCCCCCCTAAATGCATGGCGCCCCTCAAATGATCTGTGCCCAGTTTGGAGGAGCCGCCAGACAGAAATAGAACAACAAGAAACAAACGTATGTGTGGTGGTGTTTTGTCTGTGACCGGGTTTTGTTACGTTTCTTTCACATTACAGCAATAAATATATTTCTCAACAGCAGTGTTCTCATTTCTGAACCTAGAGCTGGCAACGGTGGCATATGTCCGTGTACTTCTCGGTGCAGCGAGGTGCACTAGGAAGTAGCCCATCACGAGTGCACTGCATCTGTGGGTACCTTCCTAAAAAATTGAATAAGTTCCAACGTGCACAGAGGGCCTCTAGTATCTCGCACAAGTGCCCCTAGATTCAGTTGACAGTTTGCGCTTGCCCCTGTTTCTTTTTTCTGTTGTCGCTTGTGTGTATTTGCGCACACCAGTTTACCCCGAACCATGAACCAACTCACCTAGCTACTAGTTTTACTGAACCCCTGGAGCAGGCGCACCCAAACTAAACGAAAGTGCACTCATTCCAATGAGGTGTTTTCAAGAAGGCTGCTTGATCATCCTTTACACGGCCTTCTTTCTACAAAAAAAGCAATTGAGAAAACTGATGGGAGGCTTTTCGCGAAAAACGTCCTGGTTGATGACCTCTTTTGGATTGGGCTTCAAAAGTTGGAGTGGCTGCCGATGCATCTTTTGAGTGAGGGTCATGTTCGTGAATATTTGTTTTTTTTTTCTTTTTTCCGAGAAAACCAATCAGGAGCTTTCTGAAAAGTTGGAAATTGCGATAAAGGAGGTGAAGTTGCTGTAACGTTTTGCACTCTGCTCTATATTGGTAGCAGTCGCGAAGGCTTGTCCGATGAACAGTGTGAAGCATGGGTACTTTATTTAAAGAAAATCTTCTATTTTTGTAACTAGTAGAAAACATGAGTACTGTTTTATTGAGTATATTTGTATTTCAGTAAGTCAACTTGTTTGTGGCTTTTACAGACGTTTTGGGCCGTTTTTCAACCAGGCCAGATGACAGTGGTTATATAATACTAGTGGTCGTCATAAAATTTTACTCTGAAAATGCTCATTCCTGTAAATTTCCCGTACTTGGAGGTTAAACCGAATGCAGATAGCGCAAATATAGGCAGGACATAGATTCTTGGCCAACTTGCAATGAGCAACACATACCAGGCCAATCTATGCAGGAGACCTTGTCCAGTCCACAAATGCGACACGAGAATGTCGACTGAAAGCGCATGATGAATGGCTAAGTTCGATAACAGTACAACAGGGAAGCCAGTGCGACGAACAGCGCAGCGAACCGCCGCGGTACGCCGCCGTAGCAGACAATGCGCCGAGATTAGCGCAAGATCAGACTACAGCCATAGCCTCCGAGATTGCGGGCGTGCGGCGGGCCACGCGCCTGCAATCTTGGAGGCCGTGGCTGCAGCGCTGCTAGTTCTCGTGACCGCCGTTCAGCCTATCCTCTTTCGCTGGCGCAGATACGGAGCATTCAAGCTGTCTTAAGGGGCTCACTTTTCTCTTCTTTTCTCTTTAAGAACCACATAGTAGTAAAACAGCGTTTATTCTAGTAACGTTAATTCAGCCTTTGACGAAATGAATCTCAGACCGTGGCTGAAATTTCCCGCCGGCATGCCTTCTGGTCGATACTGAGGTGAATGAGATTGAGAGCTCCTTATATTCCGCTATGGTGAGCTTTTATTGCGACAGCAATTATATGGACACTCTAAGCTTGATTTTGCCGCCGGCATCGATGTCATGCATCGTATATGTATACATATCATAGGCCCCGTATCTGCATGGTAATCTGCAATATCGTCGAAATATGGTAGTCTTGCGTGAAGAGAGAGCGAACATTCATTAGATGTTCTGAGCAAGAAAATCGGTGAATGGTATTCTGGAGGTGCTGCGTTAGGGTGCCTCGAGCGTGCAGCGGAGGCGAACGAGCGCATCAAGTCACGTCACACGTGAGACATGAGCGCCATCTGGCAGTTTTCTTTACAAAACAAAGCGCGTGGCTCTGATACAGGTGTGCACGCCCGTCTCAGTGGTGATAAGGTGTATAACGCAAGACAACCGGTAGGTGCCACCACCGTCTCGTCTTAGCAAAGCGTGGGAAACACTCGCCTTTTCATGCAAGCGTTGTCTGGTGATCGCAGCGTGATAAGCGCTACGGTCCCTAAAATACTTATGTGTGCCTTTTCTAGAAAAAGATGCACATGCAGAATATATACGTGTTGTTATGGTGCCCCAGACATGTGCTATAATTGCTCTTTAATTGACAATTACACAAGTATGAACGCTAACTCTTGAGCAACATTGGTGGGTGCTGTGGATGGGGTCGGCAATTTAAAGTACCCGGTGCGGTTAAGAGTGGACAAACAGATAAATGTACAGACAAACACACAGACAGACAGACAGAGAGACCAAAATTTTTACGTCGAAGGTCCCCAAGAAAGACTATCGTCTAAAAATCTCAGACCAAAGGCTCCGGCACGCGAAATCGAACGTGGGACCTCCGTGTGGTGAATGCGAGGCGTTAACCACTGAGCCACCAAAAGGTTCCTCCTTGAACGTTCAAACGGCAAGCTATTCATATCTACCACTTGCCGCTGTTGGCGGGTATCTCAGGGGGAAGGGGGAACTATCGTGTTTTCAGCATTATCAGCAAGATAGCCCAGTGAGCGCGCGGCGGCTCGCATCTCTCACGCGTACTTTGGTCCACGTAGAGAATAAGGGGGTGTACGCTTGATCGCGGGCCCTTATCTTGCAGTGAGGAGAATCGTACGTCTTGGCTAGCCTTTGGGTTTCGTTGGAACGGTTCTGTAGCAGTTACTGGGCACACAAAGATAACTACAAGCGTTGCACAGGCTCCATTTGCGAAAAGGGTGCGTTTTTCAAACACAGCGAAGTAACAACTGACACGCTTATTCGCGTTAATTGCTGTGAGTACGTTTCGTGCGTCATTTGTGCGTGAAAAACGCGGGACACGTTTCGATCTGCTTGCTATTCTGCCCGTGACCTTCCAATTTGTTGCTATCGCGTTCATTGCATCGCCTTTGCGGTAAATGCCACCTTTTTTTCTTCTTAGGGGAGCACGAGATCTTGCGGCATTGGTCGTGCCCTTTCGTCAATGTTGAACACGAAAGGGTACAATCATAGAGAAAGTTACCACTGATTTTTCACGTGGGGCTAAACAGTGCCCGTTCAGTATCTGGTCATTCTTCGTTTGTAACAAATTGTGTTTCATTGTATCTGTTGTATTGTTGTACCGTTGTATTTGTTGTGTCATGGTATTTCATTGTGTTTTTGTACATGCATGCCACTTCTGCCATGTAATTTGAAGTAATTATTTCTTCCCTACAACATAGTCATTTCATTCGTGGCACGTAAACGTGCATATGTCTATGTGCCCCTTATAATAGAATGTTATGTAGTTTTTGTTTTTGTACCTAATATATATACACTTTTTTTATAGAAATCGGATCTTCCATGACGATTAGATGGGAGAGTTTGATCCACTGAATGGCTCTATGCTCTCCTATAGTAAGAGTACCAAGTACTCTAAATCGTTACCCACTTTTTAGGGGCGAAGCTGCTTAAATCGGCACCCGTTCGTCCCTCGTAGTCGTAGTCGTAGTGTGTAACAAATGTTACCTTTTGACCTGCTAGGTAGTGCCGGTGGAAGATTTCTCCTGTGTTTTGTTGAACAATAAAAAGTTCGTGGCATGCGTGTTAACTAAAAGCCGAATGCTCCTGTCTCTCATTCCCCATTAGCAGCCATTGGCATGTTCCAGTAGGAAATGTTAGTAGAAGTAGAAGTGTTAAAAGCCGACTTCTGCTGTCTCTCATTCCCAGTAGCAGCCATTGTTTACCTCCAAGGTAGTGCCTGGTGAGAGTTCTCCTGTGCGTGAATAAACAATAAAAAATTTTGTTCAAAACGCCGTTGATTGATTAAATAAATCAACGAAAGACGTCAGATGTTTTCTAAAAGCAAAACGAAAAGACGCCAAATGTTTCTAAAGCAAAACAAAAAGAAGACGCCAGCTGCTTAACGATTGGATTGGATTGTATAAACTTTTTTATTTGGTGCTCCCAAACACAGATCACTGTGTTTCGGGTAGCCCAGACGTGGGGACTAAGATCCCGAGCTGCTCAGCCGCCTCGCGGGCTTGATGGATAGCCCAGAGCTGATCTGCTAAGGACGAGCTGCGAATTGCCGCCTCCCATCTGGCAGAGGTGATGTTCGATAAATGGGCGAATTTGGTACACTGCCAGAGCATATGTTCTAATGAAGCTATTTCCTCACAATGTGGGCAAAGATTACTTAGGTATACGTGAGGGTACAAGATGTGTAACATTTTCAAAGTAGGGTACATCTGCGTTTGCAAAAGCCTTAATGTAAGTGCTTGAAGCCGAGTTAGTTTTTTGTGAGGTGGAGGGAAAATCCTTCTAGACAGGTAGAAATGTTTAGTAAGCTCATTAAATGTTGTAAGAATTTCCAGGTTATCCTTTTCCCCGGTAGAACGCATCCCCGGGGAGGCGCGGTTGGAGAGGTCTCGCGCCGCCTCGCGTGCTGCTTCATTGAGATTGGGAGGGGAGTCGTTGATCTTCCAAGGTGAGCTGGGAACCAACTCAGAAGATAATGCGTTATGTTCTTGCCATGTAGTATTCTCAGCGTTTGTTCTGAGACCGCCCCCTTTGCGAAGGCCCGTAGTGCTGTCATGGAATCACTGTAGACGACTTCAATGTTATCTATCTTCAGTGCTAATGCGATGTCCACCTGTTTCGCAATGATTGGGTCTTTCGTCCTGACCATCGCTGAATTGACGACATGGCCAGCCCCATTGACCGCCACTGCCACAAAAGCTTTCCCATTGGCGTAGGAAGCCGCGTCAACAAATGCCACACCTCGTTCCTCGTTTGAGACTTGACGAATTATAGTCCTTGCCCTCACTACTCTTCTTCCGATGTTGTGCTCTGGATGCATGTTTCGCGGTATAGAAAATACCGTGATATTCTCCCTGATGTTGTCGGGGACATCATTGTAATTGCGTCTAATTGTCATTTGGTGTTAGCCCAGCCCCTGTAGGATCATTCTCCCCGACCTTGTTGTAGATAACCTTGCAAACTGTGCTCTCTCTTGGGCTTCTGCTATTTCTTCAGGCGTGTTGTGAATACCAAGCTCAAGTAGACGCTTGGTGCTGGTATGTATGGGTAGGCCCAGGACCTTCTTGATAACTTTCTTTAGGAGCACATTCAGTGTCTCGGACTCTGCTCTTGACCAGTTGTGCATTGCTGCCTCGTACGTGAAGTGGCTTAGAACAAACGCATGCATCAACCTGATGAGGTTGTCTTCCTTGATCCAATTTCTTTTGTTGGCCACTCTGCGTATGAGGTGCACCACACTGCCAGTTTTCCTAGTTAACTTGGCTATAGATTTCCTGTTAGCACCAGTACACTATATCAGCATGCCGAGGACTTTGATGGAGTCGACCCTCTGGATGGCATCCCCTTGATTTGTGCGGAGGTGGATGTCTATCTGGTTTAACGGCTTCCATCCCTTCGACTTCGGTCCCCGGTGTGTACTCCGATACAGTAAAAGTTCTGACTTACTCGAGTGGCACTTGAGCCCAGAAGGACGAAGGTACTCTTCTACGGTGTCAATCGCCTCTTGCAGGGCGCTCTCAATCTGCCCCTCACTTCCACCTGTGCACCAGGTGGTAGTGTCATCTGCGTAGATGCTGTGCTTCAATCCTTCGATGCTCGATAATCTCTTTGACAGTCTAACAATGGCAAGGTTGAACAGCATTGGTGAAATCACTGCCCCTTGTGGCATGCCCCTTGTTTCTAGTTCGATTGCTGCGGTCTCAAAATCTGCAATCTTCATTACGGCTTTCCGATTTGTAAGAAAGGACCATACGTAGTCATAGAAGGCTTTCCCTAGAGCAAGCTTGGAAATTGCTTCGAGTATGAATGAGTGGTAGATGTTGTCAAACGCTTTTTCTAGATCTAGGCACAGAATGGCTCTCACGTCTCTGGTTTCGTTGTCGATAACCTGGTGTTTGATAAGCTTCATTGCATCTTGTGTGGATAACCCTGCCCTGAATGCAACCATATTGTGTGTATATATGTCGTTATCTTCCAAGTACTTGTTTATCCTGTGTAGTATGGCATGTTCTGCAACCTTGCCGATACATGATGTCAAGGATATTGGCCTCATGTTGTCCAAATAGGGGGCTTTCCTGGCTTAGGAATAAGGATCGTGCTGGCCAGCTTCAACTGCTTTGGCACCCTGTCTTTTCTCCGTGCTGCATTGATCATATCCTTCAGGGTGTCAATTGAACCGTCATCAAGGTTACGAAGGGCCTTGTTTGATATATTGTCCGGGCCAGGGGCTGACCTGCCGTTGAGATCATGCAAGGCTCTTCTGAACTCCTCGATGTTAAATTCGCCTTCAAGCCCTGGTACTGTATACTTGGTGGTGCCAATCCTCTTTTGATTGGGAGTTACTTATGCACGAGCCGCTTCACAACTTGCTGTTTTCTTGAGCGCCCTATCTCTTTTGTGCAAAATTCAAGCGATAACATGCTTTTGATTTGTTTTGGTGGTGTTTTCGTTAAGGAGATGATTTAACATATTCCATGTCTTGCCATTGCGCATCTGACCATCGACGGAGTTGCAGATTTCGTCCCATTGCTGCCTGGATAGTGCACGACATTGTTCCTCGACTGGTCTGTTTACCTCAGCTACCTCAGCTATTTTCTGCCTCAGTCTTCGGTTCAGGCGCTGACCCTTCCAACGGTTCAGTAGTGCTTGCTTTGCCTCAAGAAAATGAGCGAGCCGGCTATCCATTCTTTCAACCGGAAAATCTGCGGTAGTGGTGGAGGAGACGAATTTGATGTCCTCTTTAATCTGTTAGACCCATTGCTCCAAGCCTGGTCTGTGGCCATCTGGTTCCCTTTCCATCCTTATCTTGCTGAACTTATCCCAGTCTGTGAAGTGGAATTCTCTCTGCTTTTTACGCTCCACGGAGAAGGTAATGGCAAGAATGCAGTGGTCACACCCTGGGTGGTGTCACCCTACAGCAAGGTTCACCAACTGGGCCTTCTTCATGTTCCTTACAAATGTAAGGTCCAGGGTGTAATCACTGCAGCAAGATGTACCAAGCCTTGTTGGTAGGTAGGGGTCCGTGTTTAGGGTGATATCAAGTTCACTGGCACTTTGCCAAAGTCTATTTTCTTTTCCAGTGTTGTACCTGTAACCCCATGTATGATGAGGGGCGTTGAAATCACCTGCTATGACGAGTGGACATTCCCCGGCGATAGTAACAGCTTTCTTTAGAACCGTCTTGAACCCTTGCTTTTGTTCCTTTGGACTGCTATATATGTTAAGAATGAAAATGCTCTGACGGTTGCTGGTACCTGGCACGATCTCTAACATGACGTGTTCCAACCGGCCTGTTTCTATCTTCAGGTCGTGGGTTACGTGCGTGCAGAAGGTGCAGACTCCCCTCCCTTCAGTATCCCCTATTACAGGCCGGAATCTAGGCAGCATTGTTTGCGGTGAAAGGGTTTCTTGCAATATTATAATGAGGCTTTTCTTGGTTGTTCCTGATATACTACTGTAGGGTTGCCTTCTTTTTAAGGTAACCTGTACAGTTCCTTTGCCAGATACGGAATTCTTCTCGTGGCGCTGCCATCATGGTTATTACATGGGCTGCAAGAGCCTGATGCAGAGCCATCTGCTCACTAAGATTGGCTACTACCTTGCTGAGCGTGTCAAAGACCTCTTTCATATCTGACATGGTCGTTTGGTTGGCTTGCACGTGTTCTGCCATGACTGCCCTCTTTTTCGTGGTTCTCGAGTCCCCCCCGTTTTCAGCCACAGGGACATCGACTGGCTGAGGCGTTGGCTGTGAAGACTGCGTGCTAGTTGGCTTAGTGAGAAGATTTTTTATTTCCTTTAACTCGGCTGATAGCCTCTCATTCGATTTTGTTAGCCTGGAGTTTTCTTGCTCTAGCTGTGCAATTCTATCATGCTCTGACAGCTTACCTGTCATCACCTCTGCCGCGTTGTTGTGCACTCGCTCAGTCCAGCTGCCTGTCGGTGTAACTGCAGGCGTCCTCCCCGGGTTGGAATCCATCTCAAACTGAACGCCAGGCAGCTGGCCATTCGGGTGCCGTCCAGGCTGATCCCGACCCTGATAGTGACCTTGAGAACTCGAGCGCCCCCGTGATTGGGAGCGGGCCTTTGGTCTAGAACCTCTTCTGGAACGCAACCTCCCCCTCGAGTGGGGCCGCCTTTCCCGTTCTTGTGTAGTCTGGATGCTCTGGGTCCCATATGCTGAAATAAGCTGCTTGTCGTTGATGTCTGGACTCGATGTGATTGATGCGTCCCGGGCTTCTGCGGCTGCTCACGATCTTTCCCAACGTCTGCGTCTGACGACGTATGGCACTAGGAACCTGTTCTTGCACTCCGTGTCTGCCGTGGGATGGTGACCGTCGCACAGCCTGCATCTTGGATTGCACTGGTGCAGCTTATCTGGGTTCTTGATCTCGCAGCCTGTGCAGATGGTTTCAGCTGGGTTTGGACAGATGTCAGACCTATGTCCCAGCCTACCACAGACGTAACAAATGTCGGTGCTCTTGCCTTAAAAGGAGAACTGCAAAAGTGAAGGTCCATATCTCACGAATCTCGGCACTTTGTGTCCTGGAACGCTATGATGATTGTCCCAGTGTCCTTGATTCTCTTGGCCTGCAGCGCGAGCTGGTTGTTTGCGTTCACAATCTTTCGGGTCACAATGTCCTGAGTATCGCTTATGGGGATCCTGCGAATCACTCCTTTACCAGTATCGTGGGGTGCCGTGGCGTATGCGCTAACCTCGAAAACTTTGCCTCCAATGTCAATTTGCTTGTCCTCGAGGTATCCTGAAGCGCTGTATTGGTCCGAAGTGCTTGCAACCATAATGTTTTGCTGCAAGTTCGAACAGATGATTTCCTGCATTGCCTCCTCATCTTTGATGCCGGCCACCAGTACTATCGCATCTGCCACGGCTCCAGTGCCAATTCTCGAGATATCTAGTCCTCCACGTGGTCGCAGCACAATTTTGTGAAGTTCTTGGGTAGTGGCGGCATGCGTTCAGCTCGCAAGATTTTATGCTTGGTGTCATGTCTACTACGACTGGCTAAGGCATCTCCCCAACGCCAGTCTTGGTCGAGCCCTTGGCAGTGGAAACGCTAACCGCGGCTAGCTTATTTCTTGAGCGTCTCGTTTTGGCTTCCTTCCAACCCATGTCTTCCGTGCAATCCTCTGGAGAGATGTCCTCTCCATCTACTTTTCGACTTCACAGAACAACAAGAACACTCCAGATTGCTCTTCTTTTGAATCCACTACATTGAACAATTTGAAAAAAATGGTTTCAAATCAGCAAAAAGTTCTGCGAAACAAGCGTTACTAGCTCCAAAAACAAGGTGCAGTGGTCGATAAGCTCGTAAAGCTATGCCATGAACAAGAAGAGATCACAGAGAAGCAGAATGCAAGCATAGAGAGGCTCACTCGACTATTCGAAGAACAGCACCAAGCTAAACAACTAGCCACGAAACTCACCACACCAGATACTGAAGCTATCGTGGAGGCCAAAGTACTCTCTATTACAGAAACAAAAGTCGCCGCCCTTGTCGACTCGCAGCTCACGGCGACAGTAGAGCCACAACGCACATCAGCAGTCGAGTCGATGCTCGAAGCACTCGTCCTGGCGAAGTTGGAGCCCATCTCCGCCCAAATTGGTGACACGTTCACGACACTCAGCCGTAGAATGGACACTC
Source organism: Rhipicephalus annulatus (assembly GCA_013436015.1). Classification (NCBI taxonomy): domain Eukaryota; kingdom Metazoa; phylum Arthropoda; class Arachnida; order Ixodida; family Ixodidae; genus Rhipicephalus; species Rhipicephalus annulatus. Next base: position 2,002,231 of record WOVY01010279.1, on the reverse strand, counting down.
CCACAGCCCGTCACAGTTCGTCACAGTTCGCCACAGTTCGTCAAAAAAACTGCATTAGTCACGCGGAACTCGAAGACTGCCATCGCAGAAAAAAACACGCCCCAAGGGAGAAAAAGTTTCTCACTCCTTCTCTCCGAGGGCGAATAGGTAAACGTACCAGATATTCACGAAAATGGCAGGCTCTAAGAATATGATATCTACTCTGCAACCAACTTTTCGCATTTGGCGGATGAACTGTCAATCATACAGGCCGCGGCTGGCTAATCTACAAGAATTTATAAAAGTAAATCAACCCGACCTCATAGCTCTACAAGAGAACAATACTGAAAAATTGCAACTCGCAGGATACAACACCGTTGCTCTGACCCCAAGAACCGCCATTCTACTTAATAAAACTGTTGCGGCCCAAGTACACCAGATAGAAGACACTACAGTTTAACACTCCATCGTGGAAGTCATACCGGAAAGAAAATCACAACAAAGCCTTTCCGTCACTAATGTGTACAGCACACCGCGAGATCAGCTGAGGGACTACGATTACTTCGTTCGCGAACTCAGAAAACGCACAAAAGGTCACCGGTTAGGGGTCGTAGGGGACTTCAATGCGCCTCACACATCTTGTGGCTATGCCATCACCACCAAGAAAGGCGCGATAGTCCATGACTCCGCTCAGCAGCACGGTCTCACATTGTTGAATGATCGATCCACTCCAGCCGTCGAGGGTGGGAAACAGCGTCTCGAGAGATACCACGCCCGACCTCACCTTTACACGAGATGTCAAAAAGGTGGCATGGACCTGTCTCCCCGAGACGCTTGGCAGCGATCACCACATAATTCAACTCGAGATTGAATATCACCAATGACCTACAAAAGCAGGCAAAGCAAGACTGACAGATTTGAACGCCTTCAGGAACGAGCTAGATGGTGACAACGCAATAACATTGACGCCTGGCTCACCAAGATTCTGGATACCGCCAAACAGTGCACCAAGGTAATGCAGCCTAACTAAAACAATACGGCAGTAGATTCCTACTTACTCCACCTCTGGGCGTCCAGACGAGCCATACTGAAGACATGAAAGAGGCAAAATTTGAACAAGAAACTCAGGAAAAGAATTTCGTTATTGACAGAAGAGGCACAACAGTATGCCAAAAACCTAGCGAGACACAACTGGCGCGACTTCTGCGATAAGCTCCAGGGTACGCTCAGCACCAAGAAGACGTGGCACCTGCTGCGAACTCTCTTCGGTGACTGCCCCACCAAGACTCAGCAGCGGCAACGACTACGTCAGCTTACATACAATTATGACAGCTCGGAGGAAGACCTGCTCCACGAACTATGCAACAAGCTGCGTGGTCCTGTCCAATCAGCGGCAATGCCACCACCACACAAAGAATACGAATGCATGCCCAACTCCGACCTTGAGGGGCCCTTCACACCAGCACAGCTTCAAGCAGCTCTTTACAAGCTTACAAGAAACACGAGTTCAGGCAAAGACGGGATAGTCAACAAGCACCACCGACAGCTACCCAATCAGGCTATGACTGCTCTCCTACAGTACTACAATGACTGCTGGGACAAAGGAGAGCTTCCAGCCGCGTGGAAGCACTCGGAGGTTATCATGATACCTAAGCCCAACAAGTCCATAGCTGTTGACAGCATTCGACCCATTTGTCTTACATCGTGCGTTGGCAAGCTGTTTGAGCATATGATTCATGACCGGCTCACGTTGCACCTTGAGGACAACGGGTACTTCCCAGACACCATGTTCGGCTTCCGCCAGCTGCTTTCTACGCAGAACATCCTCTTACTCCTCAAGGAAGATCTAGTTGATCACTTGAGCAAGAATAGCAAGTCGTCCCTTCTTGCCATCGATGTGAAAAGCGCCTTCGACAATGTTAGCCATAAAGAACTACTACAAAATCTCGAAGATACTGGCTGCGGTTCCAATACTTATGGCTATGTTCGAAGCTTCCTCGCCGGTCGTACGGCCACGGTGGGAATATACAACATACGGAGCGAAAAATTTGAGCTGCCGAACAGGGGTACACCTTAAGGCTCTGTTGTGTCACCACTCCTTTTCAACTTGGCACTCCTTAAGCTCGCTCGGCTTGTCTAAAAATACAGGGCCTACGTCACACCATCTACGCGGACGATATTACGCTTTGGACTCAAGGAAAGAGCACTGGGGAGCAAGAAAGCTGCCTTCAGGAGGCGGTCAATGTCATAGAGAACTACCTCGAAAGCTGCGGTCTCCATTGTGCACCTGAAAAATCGGAATTACTGGTACTCAAGGCCCACACGCGAGGAAGACCTCCAACCTGCGAAGCGCCAGACCCATGCATCATCCTTCACGGGGTCCAAATACCGAAGGTCACCTCGCTTCGCGTGCTCGGCTTGCACCTGCACCACGACGGATCAGGGGCCGCCACGCTTCCTGGACTTCAACGCACAGTCTTCCGGCTCACGCACCTCGTAAGGAGAGTCGCAAACCAACGCAGTGGCCTGAAGGGAAACGATACCTTGAGAGTTGTGCAGGCTCTTCCAACTTGCCGAATCACCTATGGAACACCGTACCTCGCCCTCAAGGCATCTGAGGTCGACAAGCTGAATGTGCTCATCCGCAAAGCTACCAAGCTCGCCATAGGGCTACCTCCAACGGCGTCGACCACCAGACTCCTAAGGATGGGTATACACAATACCTGGCAAGAGCTGGCGGAAGTCCAAAGGACCAGCCAACTCGAGAGACTTAAGCTTACGTTGACGGACAGATCGGTCCTTGAGAACTTGGGCTACACCGAGAGGTACATCTGCGAGGCAGACCGCAAAGAGAAGATGCCGCCGTACATGCGAGAATCATTCAGCATCGCCCAAGTGCCGCGTAACATGCATCCCGAGTACCATCGGGAAAGACGAATCGCTCGAGTCGACACCGTTCACAGAAGACACCAGCACGATCCAGACGCTCGCTACGTTGACGCGGCAAAATACCCTGGCAAAAATGCCTAAGCTTTAGGTCGGCACGGAAAGACAAGAGCTGGCATCCGCCACCCTCCGGGTGCGGAGCTCCGAGTCTACCGAGGAAGCAGCGATCGCCCTTGCCACTACGACTGGTAAAGACGCGGTCGTAGTTTTCACAGATTTGCAATCCGCTGTCCGCAATCACACGCGAGGCCGAATCTCCGCCGAAGCTCTCAAAATTTTGAGAAAGAGCCGAACTCCGCTTCCTTACAAATGCGTGGCATGGGTGCCGGGGCACGAGGGGCTCGAGGAAAATGAAGCGGCTCACGCCGCGGCCCGCGGACACGTCAACCGGGCCTTCCTCAGCGCCTCGCTTGACCCGCGGTCACCACTGCAGAAGAAGTGGAAACCATACCACCAACATACAACGCCATCCTACAACACTATCGTCTAGCTCGCAGGGTGTACCCGCCACCTCACCCCAAGCTAATAAAGAGGCAACAGCGTTTCGGAGAATTCAAACTAACACCTATACACACGGCACCATACTGCATAGAATCTACCAACGCTATATGCCTACAACTGCCCGATATGCGACGTGCCAGACAGACTGGCCCACCTTCTACTCGAATGCCCGTGGCGCCACGAAGATGCCAATACCAAGTCCGCAACGACTGCACATATTGGACCCCTAGCCGAGACTTGGGAGGCCAAAATTGCCGCATTTGACCTAGACGACCAGCGAGGACTTGTCGCCAGGGCCCGGGAGGCGATTTCGGCCAGAAGATTCCTGGAATAAGGGACCCTCCCACCTAGGGTGACCCCAAGCTCACAAACTCGGGAACACTGTTTCGAAAAATAAATGTTTCTTTCATCATCTCCATCTACTTGGTATTCCATTCTCAGTTGCAGGTCCTGGAACGCGCAGAGCGTTGAGTCACGTTGGCGCCCAGACGGCGCACTGACGGCAATCACCTCCTTGGTTAGGCTTAAATCTTCCGGTGGCGTTGTTGTGTAAAAATGTTCCATAAATGGTTTAGAAGTTCACTCACCAGCACAAAGGTAGTATCTGCTGATTTCTTGAGAACTTAGGCACACGATGTGACTGAAAACTCAGCGAAAAATTCGTAGGTAGCACAGGAAAGCATTGTTGAAAGCAGGAGCCAATCTTCGCGCGTCCCCACTGGTCCGCACCTAGAGCGTCTCCTGCTTAACGAAAAACGCCAGGTGTTTTCTAAAGCAATGGTTCTATAATCAAAACCATATCGATACAGGTTTGTAGTTTCCGATGCTCGTTGCCATCGGTGTGTGCTCGTATTGTAGATTTAGCACTACCTGACAGCAAAGGGTTGCTACGTTTTACTCGCTGGGCGTAACTTCCTTGGTTTTAGAAAGGTTTAGCGAGCATTGGGTCGCAGTGTCATGACTACAGTGAACTAGTATATACCATGAACTCGAGGTGGTTAAAGGTGGGAAGTAGACCCGAAGCACAAGCCGTAAGAAAGTGTGTGTGTGCCACCTCTCGTTTAGTCCTTGGAATGTCCGCTGGATGGCGGTGCTTCTGTATGGGGAACATAATATGAACATATGCGAGATGGTGGTACTTGGAGTGTTGAATAGATGGACGAACGGACACACAGACGGATAAATGAATGGACGCATGAACGGACGCAAGAGCGGATGCATGGACGAACGCACGGACGGAAGCACGAACAGACGCACGACGAGACGGGCAAATGTACGCATGGACGGTCACACAGACGGACGCATGGATGGACGGAAGCAAGAACGAATGGACGGGCGAATGCTTCGCCCCACTCTCAATCATTCACTCCATGGATATGCTGCCAATTTTTTTCCAAGCACAGGTGCGACACAGTTGATTTGCACCAAACACATGGTTGAGGGCAATGTTCTCGAAATTTTTAACACGCAGCAACTGCTGACACTTACCCGCGGTAAAGTTTTCTCTGAAATCAAAAGATTGGTGAGCAGTCCCCGAAGCGAAGGCTAATAAATCATAGACCGCTTCTCTTTGGACAATTATATGCAAATGTTTATGAAAGGAAGGAACAGGGGGAATTGAAAGGCCACGGTGTTATGACATGTATCATGACTTGTATGTCATGAATGTCATTATACTTGTTATGTTTGGTCCTGCCGCTCTTCCAGTGGTTTCGTTCACATGGCATGTTGCAAAACAGGTATCGTATGGCATGATTGCATGGTGAGCACAAGCGACAGACTCTAACATGTAGATCATGACATGCGTGTCATGTAACAACATGGCTACACGCCACACTCATGATGCGCTCGCGGCCATTTCGCAAGCTTCACATATGTCAAATTCGGTATTCCGTGACGTCAATGCATGATGAAGGTACGTGACTGGTGAAAACAGAATAATCACGAGATGCGTGTCATGTAAGAATATGACTACATGCCACACTCAAGGCACCGATACACTTCGACGTGACCCAGCGCGCGTGCGCGCCGGCATTCATTTCGTCGCGTCACGCCGGCGATGACGCGCTAAGCTCCGATCTGCCAGCCATATACTCGCAGGCTCGCGCCGCGCTGCGTTGCTTTGACGCATGCGCGCTTCAGCGCGTCCGGCGTCCTTCCGTCACGAAAAAATTTCAAGCATTTCCCTGAGGGTGAACATGGTTAAGTGCGAATGCACGGGGTGATGCTATGAGGGGTATTTATTAATTCGCACTATTATATTTATTAATCACACTATGGTGCCTTTATGGTGTAATGGTTCCTGGGAATCGCAATTTGATCACACGGGAGAGTTTACGTTAACTCACTGGCGAATGCCAACGGATTTTAACTTTACTCCCCCTCATAGCATCACCCCGTGCATTCGCACTTAACAATGTTCAACCTCGGGGAAATGCTTGGGAGTTTTATTACTGATGATGATGATTAAAGTGTAATTAATGAATTTAAGTGTTGTTTTTCATGAAGCATTTGTACACAGATACATTATATACGAAGTATTATTTATTTACACTTCGGGACGCGTCCGGACGAGCGAAGTCCAGGGCTCGCACCCTCTCCCGCGCGGCACGTTCACTGGCTGGAACGGCTTCAGGAACGTCCACTCGCCGTTGACGATTGCGAGCGGCGTCTTGACGCCGGCCTTCATCGCCCTTCTCCGCCTGACGCTTGCGTTGTCGTTCCACTTCTTGGGCCGCGTTCGCGGCTCGATGCTGACGCCTCATCTCGGCCTCGCGAGCGCGCAGTTCACCATCCACTGCACGCTTCGCCCGCTTGTCCTCGGCCTCGCGAGCGCGAAGTTCGGCATCCTCTGCACGCTTCGCCCGCTTGTCCTCGGCCTCGCGAGCGCGCAGTTCGGCATCCGCTGCACGCTTCGCCCGCTTGCACTCGGCCTCGCGAGCACGCAGTTCGGCATCCGCTGCACGCTTCGCCCGCTTACGTTCAGTCTCACGAGCCCTTCGCAGCGCCGCCTTGTCTTCCGACGTCGGCGAAACCACCGCGGTACCGTCACCTCCAACGACGGGTGCAGTGCTGGCATTCGGTTGCACTGCATTCGTTGTTGATGGTAGCGTTGCCTCCGGGACATCCATCGCACGACCCGCTCTCGACGGGAGACTGAGAGAGAAGGCGGCCACGCGAGAGAGAGGGGTGCGCGCGCAGCTGCAGCGAGCGAGGAGAGCGGAGGAGCGAGCGAAGGTGGAGGTGGTATAAGGCGCGTTACTGACACCGATATCAGCGTCGCGTCCGTGGCTTATTCGGTAGAGCGTCGCGCTGCGGCCCGCCAAGTCCTCTTTCTTTTAAAGATAGAGAGACGACTGCGGACGCCGCCGACGGCGGTGGATGGTTTGGGGTCGCTTATAAAGTGTATATTCACACTTAAAAGAGGGATACGCTGTGTTGTCTGGGTAACGCATCAGCACGAAATGCAGTATGTCGCACTTCGCACCGACGGACGCTGGTCGCGCTCGTCACGCCTGGCGTCAGACTAAAAAGTGCTCGCGTTTGGCTAACGTCGCGTCGCTGTGCCCAGCGTGCGTGCGCGTCAACGCCACATTAGAGTATATTGGGCCCTTCATGATGCGCTCGCGGCCATTCTGCAAGCTCCACATATAGCGAATTTTGTGTTACGTGACGTGAATAGATCACAAAAGTATATGAATGGTGCAAACATGATAATCCTGACAAGCGTGTCATGCAAGAACATGACAACATACCACGCTCATAGCGTGCTCGTGGCCGTTTCGCTAGCTCTAAATATAATAAATTTAGTATACCATGACGTGAAAAAGGTAAACGACACATTCAAACATGATAATCATGACACGTAAGCCATGTACGGCATCATTTACCTCTGCCTCGTAACATTGTGCAAGTTTTAAAGCGACATATCAACCTCTCTCATTCGCGCTTTGAATATCATCAGTTTCCGCTGTACGTGGGATCTGCCAATTTTTATTTGAACGTGATAGCGTTAACGAGCTCGTTTCACAGAAATTTTAGAGTTGGCGTCGCTGTCAGCGTCTGCGGTTGTGAGTGAGAAGATATATCTCGTCCATGACAAAGAAAAAAATCAAGAATCCTGCCAATCAAAATTAAACGGGAAGCATTTCATAGCGTACGTCGGCGACTTTGAGCGTATCTATCTATCTATCTATCTATCTATCTATCTATCTATCTATCTATCTATTTATCTATTGTCACGTCGCTCCAGGGGTGTCGACAAGGTTTATTGACGTCTGAGCAACAGGGCTCTAACAAAGCGCGTCGGTTGGGCTTGTTTGCCAGAGCGGGGCCCACGGGCACTTCTTTCATTTTTGTGGTGTGAGCCTTCGCCTTGGCATACGACCCACTACTAGAAGTAGATGGCACTATGTAGCCTCCTGCGACTTTTGCCTTTCCTGGCTGTTTCGATAATGGTATCGATACTAAACTTGATATGACATAACATGACTGTATGAAGAACATATTTGACAATTCATGACATGAAAATCATGACATGTATGTCATGAATGTCATGATTTACATTTCGTGACCCTGCAGCTGTTACGGCAGTTTCGTTTACATGGCATGTTGCAAAACTGGTATTGTATGACATGATTGCATGGCAAACACAAGTGACCACAAGCGGTTGTTAAGGAATCGCCGCGAGAGGCCATCACTTGCCCACGCGTGCGTGGGCGATCGCACTGAAAAATCCGTCTATTAAATGAAAAAAAAAGAAAAAGTGCTCAAGGTCACGAGGCGCGTTTGACCTTTGCTGTTTGCCTCTCCCATCCCTCCCTGCTTAGCCTCCAGCGTTTTCGTTAGGATGAGAGAAGAGAGAATGTGATTTCAGCGTGCGACCAATCTTTGTAACTGCGATCATACTGGACGAATTCTTAAAATTTTTGCGGCGTTGAATTTGTGAGTCAATATGCTTTTCCAGTGAATTAATTTCATGTTTACTCAAAAAATTGTTTCAGGGCCCGTTTACGCTGAACCCTTTCTGTACGCCTCCATTTTTCTGCTCTGTAGGTAAGTACCGGCAAGATACAGCTGCTATATACTTTCCTCTTGATGCTTAGTGGCCTATTACCATTATTGATTTGAGAATGCTCTCAAGACTCGGTTTCACACTTAGTATATATTTCTCCTAAGTAGACTCTTACAATGGATGGGAAAAGACAGAAGAGGGGCTCTGACGTCACTCTTTGGTGACGTCAGAGCCTCTGATGAAACTCGAAGTCGGCTATATCGACTGGACAGGTTACCCTCTCTTCTTTACATCTGAACGTGAAGCAGAAGGCTCGACTCCCTCTTAGGCTCAAAAAGCCCGCGGGCAGCGCGACGTGCGTGTCGTGGCGATCCGGAACCAAGGGAACGGGGCTCAACTTTTTGGGCCAGCGCGATACTGTTGGTGAAAGCATTTTGTCCAACTATAAAACAGCGAGTAACAAGAGAGCGCATGCTATAGATGCTCTGACTACGTCGAGTGTGCATGGTGAGAATCTTTTCACGACATTTATATTCACATGTTGTACAGGCCACACGATTGGCCGTGCACCGCCATCTAAGGTTGCATTCTGTTGCTCGTGAGGCCGACGTGGCACCGGGCGCGTGTTCTACGTAAGAGCTCACTTGTGCCCTGTTCAAGTGACGCTCGAACATGGTTGCTCGAATGCCAATGGGGCGAGCATAGCAATCGAAACAGAAAACGTGTTTTAATACGCACGAGCAAGTTGTTACTGAACATATACCAAACACGAAACCACGTATTAGCACACAGCGTCCTCAGCACAAATGTTTGGTCCGTTGTCACGAGCAGGAACCCTGCACCACCATCGCTGACCTGCAAGGCGTTCGTCGTGGTTCCGTTTTGTCATGGTACTCTTGTACTATTTAGCTGAGCACACCAAGTACTCATCCGCCACACGGATATACGCGTTCGTTGTACGTAAAACAGCTGTTGAGGCCCTGTGGTAGGCAGGTTTTGCAAACGTTGCTGGCACTACACTAACCACCCGGAGAACACTGCGTAGCTATAGCAACGCGGCAAGAAGCACGCATATTTTCCGCCATGTGTCAGTAAGCGAGACCTTCGGAGCCGCACATTGCGGGCCACCATGCTGCCACCATTAACTGCTGGACGAGCTACACTGCTACACACTGTTTCAGCGTACTAGAATTCATCTTAGGCACCCCAACTGGGTAGTGGGTCGAGGAGAGGGCGCGCTTCATGCGGTTACTTAAACACGGCCCGTCTAGACTGCAAGCTCTCATTCGCTTCTTACGGCCTTCGCATCGGGTGTAGTACTTGCCCTTCGCCGCTGCTTTGAGGAAGGTGCTGCGATCATGACACTCCTTGAGTTACAGTATATGCTACCTTTACGTAGCTGAGTTGCGCCAAGGTACGCCAACTTGGGTTCAAATTTCTTGCGGGAAAACCACTCACCACCCGCGTAGGAGCAGCACTCGCGCTTATAGAGTTGCTTTTATTTTTCAAATGCACAGCATTTCTTAGCGAACTTCGGTGACTTTGAGCGTATCTATCTATCTATCTATCTATCTATCTATCTATTTATCTATCTATCTATCTATCTATCTAACTATCTATCTAGCCGCCTACAACTTTCAGCTCTCCTGGCTGTTTCGATAATGGTATCGATACTAAACTTGGAATGGCATAGCATGACTGTATGAAAAACCTATTTGACTACTCATGACATGATAATCATGACATGTATGTCATGAATGTCATGATTTACATTTCATGGTCCTGCAGCTCTTGCGGTGGTTTTATTCACATGGCATGTTCCAAAACTGCTATTGTATGACATGATTGCATGGCAAACACAAGCGACAGACCATAACATGAAAATCATCATATGTGTGTCATGTAACAACATGACTACATCCCACGCTCATCATGCGCTCTCGGCCATTTCGCTAGTGTCACATATACCGAATTTGGTATTACGGTACGTGAATGGATGACGAAGGTATGTGACTGATGCGAACATGATAATCAAGAGATGCGCGCCATGCATGACTGCATGACTACATCCCATGCTCATGATGCACTGGCGGCCATTTCGCTTGCTTCACTTATACGAAATTTCAAACGTGACGTGAATAGATGACGAAGGTAAATGACACGTCCAAGCATGATAATCATGATATGCGTTTCATGTAAAGAATGACTACATGCTATGCTCATAGCGCGCTCGCGGCCGTTTCACTAGTTCTAAATATACCGAATTTGGTATTACGTGACGTGAATGAACGGCGAATGTAAATGACTGGTCGAAACATGATAATCATGACATGCGTGTTATGTAAAAGATGACTACACGCTACGCTCACAGCACGCTCGCGACCGTTCCACATACCACACATAACTAATTTTGCATCAGGTGACGTGATTACATGACGAAGGTAAATGACACGTCTAAACTTGATCATCATTACATGGAAGTCATGAACGGTATAATTTAGCTCCAACTCGTAAAATCGTGTTGATTTTAAAGTAATATTTCAACCTTGCTCATTCGTGCTTCGTATATCGTAGATCCCCACAGTATGTGGGATCTGCCATTTTTATTTTTGTTTTAAGAGAACTGCGGCCTCTCGCCATTCCATCGGTACTTCCATGAAAAACCAAGGAGGTTTTAAAGAAAGAAAACTCCTTGATGACCACTCGAGCCTTTTCGTGGTTGAGCAGGAAGGGTCGGACGAACCGCTAGATGGCGTTAAGATGCTCGCTTGTACTCCTTAACGAACACATTATGACGTCCCCGCAAACCCGGACTGAACCCCGGTCCTTTTAAGATGTTTTCGCTCGTTTCTCAAGCCCGCGCAAAAAAAAGGAAAATAAAACCTTCGGTGTAACGAATGGGCATTCCGGAGTGGAGTACCTGGAAAGATTATTTCTACTATTCTCCCGGGGTCCCCCGAGCAAACACGAGGACCGGGCGGTGCCTTGTCGTCTACAGACAGTGTGACAGACAGTGTACGGTGGAGATAATCCGCGCGCACCCTTCAGATTTGTGGCATGGGGAGCAGCAGAGCACCTTTTGTTGGTTCGGGGAATGCGACCCTGCCGCAGCGCCTGTGCCGGGTCCGACCTGACTTTTCGTCAGCCTCCGTGGCACTAAGGCTCATTACTGCGTTCTGCGCGGATGACCACCCGCGGCGTTGAATGACGAAGAAGCGGCGGCTACGGAGAATTTTGCGGGAGACACCGAGCTGCATGGAGACGTCGAGACTCGTTCCGTACATCGGCTCGTCAAGTACCAGAAACCGGGGCAATCGGTTCGGCCGAAAACTTTTCAGCACAACACTGCATGCAAACTCAGGACGTTGGCCATTACGGACGACGCACTTTGTCGGAAGCATCGGGACCATTGTTCGCCCGTAATGAAAGTGTCTTGGGACAGCTCGCCCATCTTTCTCTCTCTGAGGCTTGAGTTTGTACATTGTTACTCGCTCGCCTTTGTTTGGGAGAGGGTTTTCTACTGGTGTGAGCCGTGGAGGCGGCCGTCGAAGATGATACACTCCGACTGACAATAAAATATGCCGCGTCAATAGCGGCGATTGGTTTGGGGCCCCGGTAGAGCGGAGTTGGGTCCTACAAAAAAGGGACTACGAGACGATACGAGAGGGGTCCGAGATATACGATGCGATGAGCTCGAGATGATAAAGAGGCAAGGACGGTACGATGAGGAATGAAAGTTAGGGATAGGAGGCGAGTGAATGGAGCGTTACGAAAGAGGGTTAAGATGGAAATCACTGAGAGGCACGACGTAGGCGACGATGACGAAGACGATGAAGACGCTGACGAATTGGACAGATCAGACTTCGACGCCAAGAACCAACTTTCGGCCCCGATTCGAGCAGCCAACTCCGTGGCCCCAACTGCAAGGACATTCTGTGAGACGAACTTCACCTCTCTTACTTAAACGAGCTTTGCGGGTAGGGATGCGGCATATTGAGACATTGCACGGTTTTATTCATTGATAACTTTATCATTTGTGTCGTCCTGTGTTTACTCTGTATTGAGGCACCCTTGTATTGTCACCATTACTTCGCTTTTGTATCCTGTTTCGCGTGTCACGGGTATTTCCTGATGTGTTACAATTTCGTCTAACAGAGATGTCATTCATGCACAGTATGTGTGTACGCCATTTGCACTTGCTATTAAATTAAGTAAATCAGTAAACAGAAACAGGTCGTAGCGTCTCTTACTTCCCGGCCTCAGCACGAATCCCTGTATGTGAGAAGTGATTGAGACACACAGCCAAGAGGGAACCAGATAGACAAAGGGGTTGAGTGGTCTTCCCTCTCTTAGATAATCGGTGGCGTCGCGGGGGACGTCTCAACATGTTATAGCCGTTTCAAGAGGACCTTGAAGACCCAAGTTTGGCATCAATTTTTGATTTCAAAGAAAAAAGTTTCATTTGTGCGACGTTATATCAAATCTGCATCGTGTCCCGCTGAGGACTTTTAGTTCGTTACCGCGAAAATAAGTAACGTCTGACAACCAAGTGTTGTTACTCCATTCATTTAGCACAAATAGTTCACATTCATGTGCTTTAGACGTAGTGAACATGTATTCTCTATAAGGAAGCCTGCGTGTGTAATCCAGTGGTGAGAACTCTCGCTTTGTGGGTAACGATTTAGAGTATACCCGACACTGCACTATGGAAGAGGTAAAAGCCATCCCGTGGACCTCGCACTGAGTGTGTTAAGAGAAAGTGGTTAACGATTTAGAGTACTCGGTACTCTACTATGGGAGAGCTGACAGCCATCCCTTGATGAGCCGACGTGAATCCCAGATATACTAACAAACTCCATATGATCCACCCGACTTTCTCTAATGCCACTCTAAATACTCTCTATAAATGAAACAGCATCACTGCTTGGCTTCGTTACCATTGTTTAGCTTATTACAGTTTGATTCAATCATAAAGAAAATATTTCCAAGTACTTTAGGCTGCTGCGTATGTCTTTTATTTGAGGCTATGTTATGTCCAAGACAAAAATTATATATTCATCTATAAATGGCTTCTAAGATGTCATGATTTCCGCTGTGACGATCTAGTTATTCATATGCGTGGTGTGTGTGTTAGGCGCAGTCCAAAGTTCTTAGATGCGGCTACGGTTATGAACTCTTCAATAAAGGAATATGGGAGAGGGTAGGGTAGTGTTCACTAACATAGGAAGCCAGCGAATCCAGCTTTCTTTAATGCGTGGTATACACCACTCAAATGTAATGTTTCTTTATTGCTGCACGCTCTTGCGCGGTCTGGTTGCCTTGAAGTGGTACAGCCGTCAGCACAGTTAACATGAACAGTCTGACGCGTGGCCTCTCCTCGTTTCGACTCGCGTCAGCGCCGGCAAACGTTGAACGCGGTACGTTTGTTGTAACTGGCTATAAATGGAGTGCGTGCCGACTTCACTTGTAAATTTGTGTTCCACTTCTTTCTTACCGGTGGGTCGGATACACTCACTTGGCTGCTACGTTTCACCACGTTTCTGCTGTGGCTACACTCTCGCACGCGCCCATTAAATTCGTTGCTGTGTGCTTATTTCGGAAATGAACTATTGCGTGAGATATCTTCTGCACCTTTCGAATTTGAAATCACAGCGTCCACTCGGAAAATAAATATAATAGTGGAGGTTGTACGTCCCAAAACCACAATATTATTATGCGAGACCCCGTAGAGGAGGACTCAGGAAATATGGGCCACCTGGGGTTCTTTAGCCTAAATCTAAGCACTCAGGCCTCAAGCATTTTTGCCTACGTCGAAAATGCGACCACCGCCGCCAGTATTCGACTGCTCTCGGAAGAAAGTAAGCATAGAAAAGCAGAGCAAACGCAACTTTATTGTGTTTATAAATGCTGTGCAATAAGTGTATAAGAAATGCGTTAATGTACTTCATTTTTTTCTTTGTTAGGGTGTAACTGTTATACGGCAAGACGGCAATTATTTCTTCTTCCTAGTGACTATGCACGACCACTCCTGCACATGTCCTTGCTCAGTCCGTGCATGCACAGACATTCATGCTCCAACACCACATTTTCAGTGGAGTGTGATTCAGCGGGAAGGTGAACCCTAAATTGCCAGGACACTCCGATTCCCACTGACTGAAATTAATAAGTAGAAAAATGAACTACACCACTGCCTTTCGGATTTACTTGTTGTGCAACCGTTACAAAGGCAAAAAAAAAAAACGCCAGGTTGCTCTACTTTTTTCGGTGCATCATTTCTTTCAAGTGGAAGCTTCGACTTTAAGCTTGAAAGTTTGGAGAATATCGCCGGCAAAACATCATTCCCGGGATATAAGCATGCGACAGCAGTGTAGCTGCAGCGAAAACGAACCATCAACTGATTGTTATCGACGAGCCTGTTAGCCACAAATTAATGAAATTTACTGGCGAATGTGACGCGCGTTATATCTATCATTAGTTGCACCGAACATAACGCGCTCATTTGTTTGGCGGCGCCGACGTCACTTGAAGCGAGGAGAGGCCACGCATCGTACCGAACGTGTTAACCGTGCTGACGACTGTAAGTTGTTGTTGTTAGTGGTTCATGAGGAAAAGGAAGAAGGCACCTAATTTCTGTCTGCCTACAGGCGACACGGCGCAGTGCCTAGACTGTAAGTACTCCAGCTGAGAGCTAGCCCGGCCGCGAGTTTACAAGGGAAAGTGGATAGACCCCCCCCCCACACACACACACACACACAATGCACAGCGCCAGGCGCCTTTACAAAGGTCTCGGAAGCTGCGTGCTCATTGGTTCGTGCGTGATGTCGTCAGCTAACATGGCTGCACCTATTACGATGCAGCAGACAGCTGCCAGGCAAGACTGAATAAGCGTGCTGTGTTCGCTGAGGCGATCTTCATCATTAAAAACTCCTTCCGATCATTTGTAGGCACGCGTAGAAACTTCAAGTGTGCCGAAAAACGCTGTGAGCGTGCTTCTATCGACGCTGCACTTCACTGCCGCCGGCAGTGTTGGTTCGTTTTCAACAACTGGAGGAGACGCCAAGGAGTGGACTGTCGTAGCCGGTGAAGATTAAGAAGACGTCGAGATGTCGGTCTCGGTGAGTTCTTTTTTTTTTGTAGTTCCGAACAGAGCCATAAAGTGTTTGTTTACGAGACCGTCGGTGCAGTCAAGTTCGCAAACGATGCTCGGGCAGCCGCAGCTTCGGTTACTACGCTACCCAGCGAGAGCACGACTATAACTGCTGTTGAAGAGTGCCTTTAGTGCGCATAAACTTCAGTGTAATAAATTAAACAACAACAAAAAAGTTGAACTCATACCCACGGCTTTCAGTGTTTGTCGAAAGCTATAAAAAAATAAATATGTACGCACGCGTTTATTGAGGCTTCACTGCAATACTGCTAGGTCTTTTGGTGAATACATGTGTGAGTTTTTACGATCGAGTGTCCAGAGTAAGCATCATGTTGCAAATCACTGCGTTGCAAAGACTGCAGCATGTGCATCAATACAGCAATCCAGAATTGTTGTGGTACGAGCTTGCATTCTTTACACGCAAATTAATTGACAAATTTCCTGTCAATGAAGAGGATAACTATCTGCATCTAAGTTGCGCGTAATGTTGAAAAATACACCCTCCTCAGCATTCCTTTTTACAGACAATGCATGTTCGCGTAAGGCAAAGTAATTATGATAGTGTGCCAAGTGCATGTGACAGGGACTGCTACACTAGCTGTAGGGTTGTGAATGATCAGTGTGAGGATTCCAGAAAAACGACAACGACGAAGGTGCGGGACAAGGCACTCGCATATTTGGTACAACGGGAGAGTCAGGCCTAGTATCCCAACATGTTGAGAGTTTACGACCAATAGCTGACGGTGAATCTGAAACTGCGCCATCGTATTATCCGCCCGCAGGAGCCTCTGCAATAGGCGTCCACAGCCAAAATGAGGAATTTGAAACCGCACCATCGTATTCTCCGTCTACAGCACCCTCTGCAGTAGATATACAGAGTGTAAGTGAGGACAAAGCTGCATATACAATAGATTCCGATGACATGGATTTGGACCCTAGGTCCCTGAAGAGATCTAGATCCCCTGTGTCAAGGAAAACTAACTCATCGAAACAAACAAAGAACAAAAAGTATCTGAAAGAAAGGGAGAGCCTTCCAAAGAGGGATTTCTTGAAAAAAAGCATTCTAGAGAAAGCTATAGCGGAAGCAGCTCTTTCGAAACCATAGGGTCGCTTAAGATCCTCCATTGGAATTGCCGATCAATCCATTCTGCATCTACGGATTTGGTATACTTGACTTCTAAATTCGCTCCTGATATTATAGCATTACAAGAGACATGGCTATCTGTACATAATTTGTTCCATTTAAATAACTTCCAATCTTTTCGATTAGACCGTCCATCGAGAGGTGGGGGTCTAGCTCTCTTTATTAATAATAGAATTAGTATGAAAGTCAAATGCTCATACAAACATATGTCGCCAGAATGCGAAATTTTGGCAGTAGACATTACACTGCCCAACTGCACTCCTTTCACTTTAGTTAATATGTATTTTCCGGATGGAGTTCAAGACACACGAAGTTTGGATCTAGCTACAAAATTGTGGTGCAAAGACAAAGTTTTAGTTGGAGACTTTAATTCTCACCACACGAGTTGGGGTTTTAGAACTGATCTTAGTAGGAAACGCTTGTGGGAGTGGACAATGGCTAATGACCTGACGTGCCTCAACGTCAGAACCCCCACATTTATTCGTAATCACTCCAGGTCGACCTTAGATTTAAGTTTTGTCAGTTCAGCCATTACTACTTCTTCTTGTAAAGCGCTGGACTGTGGCACCAACAGTGACCACTTACCGATAAGTTTTGAAATTTCTTGTCCGATAATTCCATCTTGTTCAAATGTAAGAGTATTTGTAAATTACACTAAATTTAGGAATGACCTGAAGTCAGCACTGGCTTTTCACTCGGAAGAGAGCGATGATGAAAAAGCACTGAAAATAAACGAAGTCATTAAAAGATCCTACAAAAGAGCCGAATTTACTGTTGAATCCACAAAAAGAGTATATAGCCGTTGGTGGAATGATGAATGTACAAGAGAGCACCTACGACGTCAGCCAGCTTGGAAGCAGCTCTTACGTAATCAATCCCCCCAAAACTGGGCCGATTATAAATTCATTGCTGCGGGCTTTAAAAGAACGGTAGCTCAAGCTAAACAAGATTATGACAGAAGACATTATGAATACCTGTCGAAGCCTAAACATATGAAAGCACTGTTCCGATATATGAGAGCTCGGAAAATCTTGCCATCACCAGTTAATGTAGCTTGTGATAATCTGTCGGCACAAGAAATGACCACTACCTTAGAGGCAATCGGTAAAGGTCTGGAAAGCAGATTCACTTCAGTAGTGCCAAACAACTGGCACAAGTCTACGACAAAGTCTGACTTTGAAGAAGTGACACAGACTGAAGTATCCAACGTGATTAAACATTTACCCTGTGCATCTCCTGGCCCAGATGGAATCACAGTACCCATGATTAAAATTATGATCAATTTATCGCCTCGAGACGTCGCCAATGTTATTAACTACTCCTTAAAAACTCATGGGTGCCGCAGGATTGGAGGATAGCAAAGGTGATTCCTATACTAAAAAATCCGGGTGGAGGATTAACAGTCGATAATATCGGACTAATCTCTCTAACACCTAACATGGTCAAACTAGTAGAGAGGGTCCTACATAGCCAAGTAAGTATCTGGATGGCAGACAGTTTAGTAATAAAACAGAACCAAATCGGCTTTCGTAGTGATTTCTCAATGTGGTGTGCCCATGCTGATTTAAAGAGCCGAATACAGCTCGCGCGTAAAAGAAGGCAATACGCTGCTTTAGTAACGCTTGACATAGCCAAGGCGTATGACAGTGTGGAGCACTTCATATTGTTAAATACGCTAGAGAGATTGAACTTCCCACAATATTTTATTGAGTGGGTGGCAGAATTCTTAAAATCAAGAGAATTCTACTGCGTCAAGGATGGATGTTCCTCATCTAGATTTAAACAAACGCGCGGATTTCCCCAAGGAGCAGTCTTATCTCCAATATTATTTAATGCTTTAATGAACACAATTCCAACAGATCAAGAAGTTACTGTCTACATTTATGCTGATGACATCGCACTCTTTGCTGCTGACTGTGGTATTTACTCACTACAACTTGAATTACAAAGATATATTAACATGTTAGAAATTTGGTTGCAGTCGATTTCGTTATCGTTAAATGTCAACAAAAGCGCGCTCAGGGCGTTTCCGCTTGCAGAACCAATTTCAATTTCAATTCTATATAAACAGGAACCCATCCAGCAAGTAGACTCTATAAAATATTTGGAAATCATTTATAATGACAAACTTAACTGGAGTCCACACATAGAGTATATAACTACCAAAGCACAGCGGGCTTCAGGCTTACTACACAAGCTAAGTAACCGGAAATATGGGTTACGGAGGCACACCTGGATAACGTTGTACAAGATTTATATGCGCCCCATCATGGAATTCGGCTGCATATTATTCTCGGGTAAACCTGCTTATAAAACGAAACCTCTAGTTGTCTTGGAGCGAGAAGCACTGCGAATGTGTCTGGGACTCCCTAGATTTGTGGCTATCAACGTACTGTACCAGGAAGCGCGCCTTCCTACACTACTTTGTCGATTTCGAATTTTGACCGTACAAGCATTTTTAAAATTTTATAGCTTACCGGCAAGAAGATCTCAATATGCTTTTATCGCAAACCCAGACGCCTTCTTTCTTGCTCATTGGCCACGGTTTCACACACCTCAGATAATGTTTGTACAAAAAAATCTACAAAGTATAAATGTGAACATTAGAAATGTAATTGAGACTAATGACTCGAATTGTCAAGTTATTATTGAGTATGATGATATATTACCCCAAAACGCCAAATTACAATCCCTCAAATTTTTAAATGACATATTATTAGATTACTTGGAGCATGCAGAAACTAAAAATATAATAACCACAGATGCTTCCGTAAATAATCAAAAGGCAGGTGTAGGCATTGCCTCTGATTTGCTTGACTGGTTCTTTTCAGTGAGACTGCCTGATTTTACTCCAGTTTTTGAAGCGGAGCTCTTGGCGATTATTTTAGCTCTTCGAAAACTTCCATCAAATCAAAACAACGCAGTCATAATGACGGATTCTCTTTCAGTTTGTGCAGCTCTGACAGCTTCAGAGAACTCTCGAATTCTAAGCACATTCAAAACATTAGTACCCCCGCAGTTGAGACTCCTGAGATTACTATGGGTTCCGGGACACTGTGGATTAAGATTAAATGAATTGGCCGATTCCTTAGCACGAGCCGCACTTGATGGGCCAGTTTTGTCCATACTGCCAGATGTTGAATATATCACGGCAATAAGATATCGAAAATCAGCAATCTCCACTGATACGATAAAAAAGTAACTACGTGGACAGACTATAACCACCTCATGTTTCCATGGCAACCCCACTGGAGTCAGTCCAGAAAGCTCGAGGTCTTAATTACTAAATTTCGATGTCGTGTCCCCCCCCCCCTAAAAATGTATCTACACAGAGCTGGTCAGACAACATCACCCCTCTGCGCATTCTGCGGAGAAATGGAATCCCTAGATCATTATTTTTTGTATTGTCGCCGCTACGATATACTTAGAGAAAGGTTACTAGTTATGCCATTTCGGAAAATAGGCCTTAGATTGACGGCGGAAACGGCGCTAAGCTTTGGCGCCTCAGCTTTGTGACATTGCCACTGGGATGCTTTCAATGCCGTTTGCGATTATATTCAGGCAACCAAGCGTATACCTTTGTGATCTTCAATCAAAAAAAATTATTTATTATTCCCCAGGGCAGAATGAAGTAAACGCAGCTGAGTGGTAATCATAACACCTCAAATCTCAAAATTGCTCAACTTGATTTTTTTTTCGTTTGCTCTTTTTATGTTGTTTTTATTTTTACATTAGTCTTATTATAATACCAATTCATTACACATAGTTAAAATGATCACAGAAAAACTGCACTACACTTTCTTGGCCAATCCCCCTGAGTGGGTATGAGCCAACATCCCCGGGAAACAAAACAGAACAAAAAAACAAGGCACGTGCAATTACGAGGCAACTGTGCGCATATCAGCTGATGACTAGCGGTGGCCCATAGAAGTGGCGTGCCACGATTGGGCCACGTGTGATGATTACGTGGCGGTAAGCTTTGTGGCTGGGGGCGAGCCGGAGCAGCGGCAGACGGGAGACAGCGGGCTGAAGCGTCGGACGCAGGCAATCCAGGTTCCGGCCAGGGAACGCGGCCGTCCACGCTGCTGCCGTCCAACCACCAGCTGGGGCGGCATTGCCGGCACGAGTACTGCATCTCGGGGCACGGCCTGGCCTGCTGTTCTCTTCCTTGCCGAGGACATCGCGGATCTCGGCGAGGCGTCTCCGTGGTCAGAGTTCGGCACAGCAACGTACGTGGCATGACTAATGGTCACGGTTACGCCGAGCATCGCGTCTCGACGCAAGCTGTTCACTGGACGGGCTGGCCATTCCCCGCATGGAGCATCGCGTCTCTGATGCGGGTTGACTGCTCCGTAGCCGCACCCATGCCATCAAGCGCTGGTGTCACCAGAGCGTCGCACATCGGCAAGGGACGAGCAAGACGTTCTGCCGGGTGAGACGCGGGCGTGTGTTCGGAGGACCACGGAGCCGGGCGAGGTTCAGGGTGGCCGAGGATCCAGGTGCCAGGGGAGTTCTGGCTGAATCGAGGATCGCCGAGCGGTGCCGAGCCGTACCGAGCGACGCGCCAGACTCGGACGTGGGCCGCGAGCTCATGAGCTGCAGTGTGCACCCGAGGGTACCTGGCGCTGCCCTGGCCAAGAATAAGGAACGTGGGAAAAAGAGCTCGAGGGTTGAGGCCACGAAGGCAGACGAAGCGGTGCGCCGCTCGAGAGGACGAGTTCCTGGCAGCGTTCCTGAGCCGGACGTGGGACCCGTACGTGTCGGCCAGGTCGAGCTCCGGTGTGTCCGTTCGAGGTCGAGTCCGTCGGCCTGTACAAGGTCCAAGGACGGGGCCTGCAGAACGGCTCCTACCCAGGGTGCAGTGGCCGGGAGCAGGTTCGTGGGCGAGACCTACCGGGTGTGGTCCTCGTGAGCCGTGGCCTGATCCTGGACCTCCGGACTTGCGACCCTGACTGCTGGGTTGGCCGCGACGTCCGACTCAACGGCGCTGCACACGGTAACGTATCCGTACGCCGTCAGCCGTTCCACCCGTGCCATTGAATAAATTGTTGATGTTAATCCTTTCTCGTCCGCTATAAGCAAACATAGTGACGAACGTCCTTAACCATCACAATCAGTTTATGAACGGTTCATAATATGTTTGCTGCACCTTTCTGAGAAATTACATGGGCCCTTTGCAACAGTGCTAGTTCTTGCTCCATGCAAAAAAATAAAAAAACATTATGACAGCTCAGATTGAGATGGAATGTTTGATTTATTCAGATTATGCTCACTATACTATTATAATTATACTCAAAGGTGTAACTAACAAAATGGTACAATGCTGTGCTGTTGACACATATTATTTATGCATTGTTCAAAAACATACTGAAATTTAGGTGATCGTGGGAAAGTTAGTTCACGCTTTTCGTTCAGTGCATTTTTCTTTCATCTTGGCCTATCGTACAAGTTGCTAACAGGTGGTATATAAAGAGACTGCACACAATACAAAGACACAGAACTTTTCTTGTCGTCATTTCTAGCTTCGTTACTTTCACACCTACGTCCTCCCAGTTCGCTATGTCAGAAATCATTTGTCTTTTGCAACTGCTTAAGCTTGCTTCGCTTCCGCAGCACTGGTTTTCAAACCTTCTGGTGATGATTAAGGGGTACTGACAGCAAACGTTTCATTTTCTTGCGTCAGATGAACGGCCCAGCCATCAATGATCTAGAAAATGTACTGCAAATTGCGAGTACACTCTGCAAACGTAATTACAGCATGCTTTTAAAAGCTAGTTTCTATTTCTACAGTGCTCTGACATCGTGACGCAGTATGAGCTTCTCGTCATGTGCTTGTCCTAGAAATCGTGAAACTCGCTCGGCTGCTACGCACTGTGGCCCCATTGCCGACCCACAAGCAGTTATTTTGATAGTTTTTGTGACGCTGAGTGGCTATTTCGGTACATGGTGTCATTCCCACTAGCCAGATTGCAGCGTGAAGTCCCTAGAATAGCCTGATTTGCCACAGCAAATCTTACTTTATTGTAAGAAATAATGTATCTTATCATGATTTTATTTCCTTCTCACTTGCTCATAGTCCCCTTTGTATCCATGAGGTTCGCATGGCCGAGTAAACTCGCCTTTAAAAAGTGATGTCGTACTCCTTTAGAATGTTGGCTGTGGAGGCCCATCCGAAGGTGCCGTAGAGGCCAACGTACCGGGCAGTCTTTATATGTCCCTGCTGGCTTGCCATTTTAACAAAAGAGAATGGCCCTCTGTGACTCACTGCTGAGTTACGCTTTTCTTTTATCAATAGAACCAATTCCCTAACCTCAATTCTTGGTATAGCTGTATTCTGTTTTTTGTCGAAGTTTTTTTTTCTCACTCTCTTTCTGTACTTAGCTTCACCCTCTTCAGTTCTCTTTTCTGTCAGGCGGATAATCATTTCAACTCACACTCACGTTGGCTGGTAATTATGTTGCTTTGCAGGAGCAGCGAAAAGCTTGTTCATGAACGTTGATTTCTTGTTTTTTTTTCCCACTCCTGCAATGCCTCATTGACACGGCAGCATGTACAAATACATAAGTGGTGTTCACCCCAGAAATGCTTTTTATGGCTGTGCATGATGAGCTACATCATTTAACGGCAGCCCTTTCATCTTTCTAGGAAGTCTAAACACAAGTTATTTATGTTTCAAGTAGCTTGCTTAACTAGCCCATTAATTGCAGAATGACATGGAGCAGTAAACCTGAGCGCATTCCGCTGTTGGTTTGCCATTTATTGGCTTGACGGCTCTCTAGATCTGGTTCACTGTCTCTCACTAATACTGGCTTTTTGTCAAACATATTTCTGTTTCGAAAGAGATCAGGCTGTTGGTATCCCCTTTTCTGCTTTTGCTGCCACCATCCTTTTACAAGCCATAACCTTTGGATTTTTAGATGCGGAAGCATCTTATACTCGCGCCTTGTAGTGCGCCGTCCGCGCCGTCCGCACCGTCCGCACCGCCTTAGTTGAGCTAATTCATTACGTCTGATACAATAATCACTCGTTCTCTCTACTGCAATATTCACGCGTTCATCAAGTATAAGGTTATTTGTTGCACTTCAAAAGCATACATGTGTCCGAGTTAAAACGGTCAAAGTTTCACATTAAATGCACCAGGAAGGTAAAGTATTGGTACGGAAACCAGTAACACAAACATGAGCTTGTACGGTAAAGTTAGCTATTTAAAACCTACGCGAGCGTCGGTGCACACTGAACCATGCCTGTGTATTCAGGCATGTGTCTAACTCTGTTACCAGCCACTAAACTGTTTTAGCGGGACGGCTCAGTGCTCTCCCATAGTTGAGTACGAAGTACTCAAAATCGTTCAACATATTAGATGCGGAAGCATCTTATACCCGCGCCTTGTAGTGCGCCGTCCGCGCCGTCCGCACCGCTTCTCGAACATTCGACAGCTGACGCGCGCGCATGCGCCGTCGCGCCGTCGCCCACCATCTGTGCCGCGCGCGCTTCTCCTTCGAGAACATTCGACAGCTGACAGCGCATGCGCCGTCGCGCCGTCGCCATCTGTGCCGCGCGCGCGCTTCTCCTTCGAGAACATTCGACAGCTGACAGCGCATGCACCGTCGCGCTGTATATATACTCAAGGTCGGCGCTCGCTCGCTCAGTTGCCGCTCGTCCGTTGGTTCGTCGCAATAAATAAAACACCGCCCTTTCGCATACGTGCCGTACGTGTTCACTCATTTAACACCCCATTTCACAACCACGTTAACCAATTTAGCCATCGACCCAAGTAAGTCGCAATTTAACACCCGTTAACCAATTACATGCTTCCGCATCCTCCTCAGTGTTCCCCCGAGGGAAGCTGCGGGCAATTTTTTTTTTACAATATTCTTCGAGGTTCATCTGAATAACCTCCAACTTGCAGAAAAGTATTTTGATTGTACGATTTGTTGAGTCAGCTGCCTAAGCTTTACCTTATTGATCTGAAACTTGTGATATGATTGTTTTTATCTTGTTGTGTCTTCCTTTATCCCAGATCATGTGTTTGATTTCGGTCGTATCCGTGCAGTGACCCAGCGTAAAATTGTTAATGACGTCGACACTGTTCCTCGCTGGCCCCTCTGCTCATGTTCTATTCAAATAATTTGGTATTTCAATAAATCTTCAGTTGAGAGTCAGCGCTTGTTTGTGTCTCTTCTCTTCGTCCCGCTAGTTTGTGCGTTGTTACCGCCAATAACGCATCCGATAACCTACTTTTAGCCCGAACATTAAGCATAAATGTGTATGAACTTCACTCTTAGTGTCAGGGAAGAAGCACTATGCCTGGATGCCTTTCGTGACAGCATGCTTCGGAAAGCTGCAAACACCAACAAAGCAAGCCGCTCTGAGAGTAGAAGGCAACTAAACGCTGTGGTTATGAAACACTAACAACTTTAAAAAGAGATAGATAGATAGATAGATAGATAGATAGATAGATAGATAGATAGATAGATAGATAGATAGATAGATAGATAGATAGATAGATAGATAGATAGATAGATAGATAGATAGATAGATAGATAGATAGATAGATAGATAGATAGATAGATAGATAGATAGATAGATAGATGGATAGATGGAGAGATGGAGAGATGGAGAGATGGAGAGATGGAGATAGATAGATAGATAGATAGATAGATAGATAGATAGATAGATAGATAGATAGATAGATAGATAGATAGATAGATAGATAGATAGATAGATAGATAGATAGATAGATAGATAGATAGATAGATAGATAGATAGCAGCTATGCAAAAAATTGATCAGCGAAATGTAGAACACCATGCGTTTCACGCTTGCATTTTGCAATTGTAAACGAGGCCTCCGTGAGGGCCTCCAGCTGCGAGCTGCCGGAACTAATCACGCAGGCCACGATACGAAAAGCAAGGACGCTCAGCGATCCTAAACATTCCTCTTGACAGCCGCAAAAATAATGGGGTTTGCTTATATCGCAGGCAAAGAGAATATTCATTCATTATTAAATCAAACAAAAAACACATTACAGCATCAAAAATTGGCAGATCCCACGTACAGTAGGAATCGACTATATGCGAACACGAACGAGGAAGGTTGTTATGTCACTTTAAAATCAGCACAACTTCACGAGACGGAGGTAAATTAGGCCGTACATGACTTCCATATCAGGATTATCATGCAGGGAATTGTCATGTACCTTCATCATCTATTCAGTAGTCAACGCCATTCTGTTGACTGGCCCACGGGATGGCTTTATCCCTCCCATAGTAGAGTACTTAGTACTCTGAATCGTTACCCACTTTTTCTAAACATTCACGTCACCTGATACCAAAACGGGTATATGTGGAGCTATCGAAACGGCCGCGAGCGTCTTATGAGCATATCATGTAGTCAAGTTTTACATGACACGCATGCCATGATTATCGTGTTTTGGCGGGTGTTTTACCTTTGTCGTCTATTCACGTCCCGTAATACCAAATTTGGTGTATGTACAGCTAGCAAAACGGCCCCAAGCATGCTATGAGCGTAGCATGTAGTCATGTTTTTACATGACAAACATATCATGATAATCATCTTTGAATGTGTCACCTAACTTCGTCGGCTATTTACGTCACGTGATACCAAACTTGGTATATGTGAAGCTACCGAAGCGACCGTGAGCGCATCATGAGCGTGGCATGCAGTCATGTTCTTACATGACACGCACCTGATAATTATCATGTTTGCACTAGTCACATACCTTCGTCATTCATTCACGTCTCTTCATACCAAATTTGGCATAAGTGAAGCTAGCGAAACGGCCACGAGCGCATCATGAGCGTAGCATCAGCCATGTTCACACATGACACGCATCTCATGATTACAGCTAACTAGCTAGCTAGCTAACTAACTAACTAACTAACTAACTAACTAACTAACTAGATAGATAGATAGATAGATAGATAGATAGATAGATAGATAGATAGATAGATAGATAGATAGATAGATAGATAGATAGATAGATAGATAGATAGATAGATAGATAGATAGATAGATAGATAGATAGATAGATAGATAGATAGATAGATAGATAGATAGATAGATAGATAGATAGATAGATAGATAGATAGATAGATAGATAGATAGATAGATAGATAGATAGATAGATAGAGATTTCCCTCTTTGTAGTTTTGTGAGAAACACTATGCGTGCTGCTGAAAACTTTGGCTGTAGTCTGACGATGACGTCTGCGCGCGGGACCACAAGAAGGGCGACTACCGCGCTAGTGAATTTTGCGGATGAGATCACGTGAATGCCTGCGAAAATGATGAGTGACCACCTCGCATGTATACGACCAAAGCACGCGAATAAAATAATAGAAATTTTTTATATTGTACAAGAACCGGCTTTGTTCGAAAACGCTCGGCTGAAAACGACGACGTTTCATCTCGTTCGATCGTGCAGAAGTACTTGACTGGCACGCATCAGCGGGATATATCCGTCATGGCGTCTCACCAGCGTCCTCCCGACAAGGACGAGAGTTAGCGAGATGGCAGCGAGAGCCGCGAGCACGTAGTGGAAGATCATCGGTTCGTGCTCCAATTGGGCCCCGAGACCGATCGGTGCCAACGCCGAGCTTGCTCCCACGACCAGAACCGCCAGAGCAAACCGGCCTCGAGAGACGCCAGAGTAGTCGTGCAGAAGCAGCAGCGTCGACGGCATCACGGGGGCCATGCAGGCACCGGCCAGAGCCGTGCCGATCCACAAGGTGCACGTTTGGTGGCCCAAGACTGAGTTGAATATGGTCAGGGCCACCAGGAAGACGTTGCAGAGCAGAAGCACCTTGAAGGAGCCGAGTTGCTGTAACCACACAATGGATACTCCCCGCACCGTCGTGAACGCTGCCCAGAAGGCTGACGTCAGGTACGACGCCACGGTCTTGTTATAGCCGAGGAGGAGCGCGAACGCGGCAATTAGTTGACTGTAGATGATCTCCATTGCTACTGAAGCAAACAGGTACAGGAACAAGACGACCACGATTCCGCCGCACGGTGCCACGGGACACTGAGTTTCCATCACCATCAGGTCCTGGTGCCTGGGGTCCACGAAATACGCGAGCAGCACCAGAAATACGACGACGAACACGTACAGAGCGACGGCCCAGTAGGCATACGCGACGTACACGAAATCCTTGTCTTCGAGGTTGGTTAGGTAGGCGAGCTCCCGCTCGACTGCCGGTGGCATGTCCGAGGGCGGCTGAAGAACGCTCCGCTGCGTCAGGTACGGTTCCGCCAGCATGGGTGCGAGGGCGCAGCCCATGCAGTGCATGAAGCTGAGCGTCTGCAGCAAGAACCCACTCGCCTCTCGCCACATGGCCGATATCCACAGGACGCCAACTGCAGTGGAGCGTGCGATTGGCATGCAGTTATAAGTATTCTTTTTTCATTCATTCATTCCTCGTTATTACACGCATCCATTCATACATTCAGTCAATGATTCCTTCTATGCCTTTTTTGTCATTTAATTATTCTATTCATTTCTAATTTTTAGAACCACCCCTACAAGGCCCCTAAATAACTTCTAAAAATACGAACGAGCCCGCTATTCTCTGCCGGCGTCTACTGTCTTTGTGGCACATTACGTCCCGCCAGCTACTGGTTCACCGGATGTCCGGATGAAATAAGCTCTCGATTGGACGATATATAAGAGAGCCATCTGCTGTGAACTGCCGTCTACCATGCTTTGTCGTGGAGTCCCACGCCCGGCTTTCCTCGTCTTGCGTGACTATCGGCGCGATGAACTGATCTCACTTCGATCTCTGCGTTTGTGACTGTGTAAGCGGAGAGAACAGCGTGCGGTCAAAAAAGCGAGACACCTGGGCTGGCTCCTCGCAGAGTGCTGACAGTTTACGTGTTTTATGAATAAGTAAGTAGCAAGCAGGAAATAGCGCTTTTACGAAGGATTGTGAAAATGAGAAAGCAAGCTATGTGTCGCCGTCACGGTGTAATGAACATAGACAGCTGCTGACACTCTGCCTTCAACATGCCGAAAAGCGCAATCTGCGAGCGTTCCGATTATGCTCGCGCCGTTATCAGTTTTCTTGCAGCTTAGTTGGTGCCTTCTTAGAGGGTGCTACGAAAAGCAAGGTCACCGGGCTCGGTGGTCTCGGCAGCAACGCGCGAGCTGCTAATTTTGCGTCTTTTTGCGGGAATATGCCGCCCCACTGTTCTGGAGCCAGGATCTTTCTTTTTATGCTTTCTCTATCACAAGTCGAAGGTGGGATCGAATTGCTGGGAGCTGTCTAAATTGATTTCAACGGGTTTTGCCGCTCTGCCTAACACACTTGTATAGGACATTGCCCTGACCTCTAACTGTTGTCCGACAGTGATTGCTTGAAGCAGTGGCACCATGTAACTCTGAGCGCATTCATTATGCCTGCTGACCATGTATCTGCTAATAATTTTTCAGAGGACATGATTTCGACCGCATATCACGCCGAGTTTATGTAAGGAGGCTACCTGACGTGTCACAGAGGCATGTTCTATTCCTGAGTGCCATTTTTACCTAAATTGCGAACTGTTCCAAGTACTTAAAACAGCCAGATGAACCTATAGAGCCACCGAGGGCTCCTGACTAATAAGGATTACCTAGGCGCGGGTGTTCTTTGCATTTAAGCGCGCCTCCCCCCCCCCTCCCTGCAAAATAATGCAGCTGCCGTGGCCGGGAAACATCTTCTTGGAGGGATAGCACGCCGGCTAACGTGTTTTTTTAATATTAATATGTTTATTTGGTTAATACTTTGAACAGACGAAACTAAAAGTGCGCTATAGTGGAACTTGATGGATTTTAACTGCTGCCCTATTGATCCGTTTTCACGACATTCACGCCCTAGACAGGGCCTTTTGATGTAAACCAACCCCTAAACTTGCATAGTGCACTCATTTTAATCTGAAATAACAAACTTGCTTCGCCTTTGTGGCGTTACTCAAAGTACCACGAGCGAAAACGTTGGGAAGGAAGAGTAATTTCAAATCGCCAGCACCACTTCGCTGGGTCCGTTGGCCACGGCGCCATCTAATAACTCGCAGCAGAGCATGCGCCCGGGAGACCGGACATACTGTGGCCATTTAGGCGCACATAGTGTCAACGTCTGAACATTCTTGCAACGTGCTCGCCTTTCAACTCGGTGCGGTTTAGGGAGCTTTCCAGTGGCAGTGGCTACGTTTGTGTACGTTGCTTGTTTATCCTATTTGTGTCAACTTGTGACCCAAATTGAACAAGATATACATTGTTCATTAGATTAATTGAACCTTCATCACAGTCCATATGACTTGACTCAACCTCTGTGTGATGAGTATGACTATAATCGAACGCTTTGCTGTATTTAATACGCTGTTGAATGGGTGGTTCAACATGCCGCGTTCACGAGCAAACTTCGAAAATATTACTTTTCTCTAGTCAAAATGATTGCAACCGAAAACGAATCGTGCACATATCCGCGGAAAATATGACACCATTCTTTTTATGTCAGAATGAAACGTGACTGACCGTAGAAATATGATGCATTTAATTACACGTTGATTATGATTAATCGCTGAAATGCACGCACAATGAAATGAATATTACGTAATTGTATCATGCCAGGTTGGCACATTCGTAGACAGTGCAATATAATTTGTGCAGGAAGAGCATGAAGAACATGTTACACTTTAAATGGTCCGCTTAGCTAATAGCAGTAAAACGCAACTTGAATGGATCTCAGAGGACCAATTACATGGCAACAAGTGAAAGCTGAAATAGTTTTTAGCACCTGTATGAGTCAAATAATGAATGGTAACAAAAATATACGCAATCGAAGCTTACAATAATACTTCGGTAAATGTAACAGGCAATGATTTTTTGAGGGGTGGGAAGGAGGGAGAGAGTCTGTAAAGCAGACAATAATAAACGAACGCTCGAAATTTACAGAATATATACAAAATGCTCAGTAATGGTAAAATTACAATATTCAAGAAAAAAAGTAGCAATATCATAAAGTACTATTGACCGCAAATGTTTGCGGGATCTGCAGCGCGTGGCGGAGCGACAGAAAACTGCATTGCTGAGCCGCCTACCATTACGCGGCATGTTGTTGATTGATTGATATGTGGCGTTTAACGTCCCAAAACCACCATATTATTATGAGAGACGCCGTAATGGAGGACTCCGGAAATATCGACCACCTGGGGTTCTTTAACGTGCACCCAAATCTGAGTACACGGACCTACAACATTTCCGCCTCCATCGGAAATGCAGCCACCGCAGCCGGCATTCGATTCCGCGACCTGCGGGTCAGCAGCCGAGTACTTTAGCCACTAGACCACCACGGCGGGGCACGCTGCATGTTGTTGAGATTATCAATCATGTCTTCCGAAAATATTGCATTGTCTAAACGCGCTGTTACTAATCACCGGCGCCGCATACGATAGCCTCAACACCTTGCCGCGGTGCGGTAGGCGGCGCAGCAATTACGTTTTACGCCACTCCGCCACGCGCTGCAGATCCCGCAAACGTTTGTGGCCGACATCTTGAACTTGGTTACGGCGCAACACTATGTAAGGAACGACACAAAGAACAAGGAAGCGGACAACGTGGCACTAACTCTGAGCTTAAACTTTGTTGAAAAGTTATGAAACATGTATGTAGTGAGTGCGAAACCCGCGTCATCAGCAAGACACCGAACAGTACGTCGACGTTGAAGCTACATATAACCAAGATTGGCAGAGGTAACTAAATTCCTCCTCCCTAAGAGTGACAAACGGTTCACTGATACGAGCCTTGTCTCTCATCCGTATATGATGTAGGCCACATCTATCTCGATTACACATATTTTTGAAGACGACGCCTCGATGTTTATGCTTTGCGCATGTTGCGGGCTTTGCTGTGGCTACATGTATTTTTCACAATTTTTAATCTGCAGCAGCAATGTCGACTCAATCGAGTCAACACTGTGTTTTTTGTTGCCCTGTTCCTCATGCCATTGTATAGTATCGCACTTTAACCAAATTCATGATGAATGCCAACTAACTGACTCAACTCACCGCCCGAATTACAAGTACTCTTGCGATTCCGACAGTATTATTGGCAGTAATATTGCGAATGTGGTACTGTGCAATATTCTTGGTAACGATATTGGCCGGATAAAAACGTGCCGATGCTGATTGCGCCGAGGGCGAATCCTCCGATCCCGAAAAGCAGCTCGCTTTGGAAGAGCGTGCTGAAGTAGGAAACGCCGAGGCAGGCCATGGCGAGGAAGAGGTCGAGCACCACGAGTAGCACCTGCGGGTTGACGGGTCTCAGCAGCACTCCGCCTGGGTGTCAAAACAACCCACGCTATACTGTCGACTTCACTGTCCACAGAAGTTTCTAGCTCGTCCGGTATTCCGGTGTAGGCCTATTCCATGATTGTGAACATCGGTAGGCGTCGTCGACATACTGAGGCGCTTGTAGCTACGTCGTGGCGTATAGGTTGCTCCATGCCCAAAGCTCGCTCACCTATCTCTATGATCACGAGATAACTGACACTGCAGCTACAAGGATGCACGCCTCCGAGCACTGCACGTCGGAGAGCGTTCACCGTCCACGCAAGAAGCAGCTCTGCAGTTGCTGTACTAGTTGTCACGTGATCGTAGAGGGTGGTGGCTACCTTTGGGCAGGGGACAGCTTACGCACCGCGACCAATGTTTAGAAGCATGCAATACGTCAACAGCGGTGCACCAGACAGACTAATGACCTTTATTAAGAGTGGCTGCGCCTCACTAGCTATGGCTCCGAAGAAGTAGCCCACGCCCCTGGCGGCCAGCACGAACAGCACGTGGAACAGATCAACGTCCATTGTCACCGCCAAGTCTTGCACCGTGGGACCGAACACCGCGTAGTACATGCCCTGTGCAGATTGGAAAAGTTTGAGAATAATAATGTCCTTCTGAGTCAAACAAATTTTAATCGCAGCAGTACAGAGCTTCCATTATGAAACTAAACATTGTGCTACTATTAGTTCTTTAAACAAATATAGGGAATACTATATAACAGCGAGATGTAAATACAGTAAAAGCTCTTTCTTTTCAAACTCGGTTCATTCATACTTAGTTTGAATTGACGCGCTGGTTTTTGTAGCCGTATGCACATCTATGAAGAAAACTCCCAATAATTTGGACGCGTATCTACAACGGCTAATTCGAACTGGAGCCTCGTGGCTTTTGTCTTTCTTCGTAGCTAACAGCCCAGAATTATCACTCAAATTAGTTATTACAACGCAAAACAAGTGTAGTTAAGGATGCTGCTGTTGTTCTTGTTGTTCTTGTTCGTCTTGTTGAATTGGTTGTGTGAACCAGTCAGCCACTGTTTACCTTTAGCATTGTCCCGTTCAGCAGTTTCAATATTGTTTCAAATAGACTAAGAAACACGTAAAGTTTTTATTCCTTTAGCTCTGCGATGCCAATAAACGTGTTTTGGAGCACAGATATGGTTCTTATAAAGTGCTCACGTGAATAAAATTGATTTTATATGTGAGTTTAACGTCCCTAAACCACGGTATGATTATTAGAGACGCCGTAATGGAGGGTTCCGGGAATTTCGACCACCTGGGGTTCTTTAACGTGCACGCAAATACGAGCACACGGGCCTACAGCATTTTCGCCTCCATCAAAAGTGCGGGCATCGCAGCCGGGATTCGATCCCGTGACCTGTGGGTCAGCAGCCGAGTACCTTAGCAAGTAGACCACTGCGGTCTATTTGCTACGCTACTCGCTGCTTGTTTTTTATGGTAAGGTAGACATTTATTTTGGCAGCCTAGATAGGTGAGTTGGGCTGAAGAAAACGAGGAATGTTTCAATCGAGAAACGTGCATAAGCCGTGATTATGGCTGCGTATAGATTTTGTCGTCTAGTTCTTTATTCATCGTTATTACAGAAGAAGGTCCCGCAGTTATAAAACTGTCAGGGGGACCGCCTTCCTGCTGTTATCACTGACTGATAAATTTTGTTCGCTGCTAGAGCATGTATTTAATTTATGCGATTGCCTGCCATAAACATGTAACATCGCCGAACTTGAGAGAACGAGTACAGATCGGAGGCTTTTCGGGATTATTTCTGCAGAGTGTCACGCGATGTCTGTTCATTCTAGCGCCTCCCCGTTAATTTGAGCTTCCCTTTATTCGAACATATTTAGAGTACCTTTCGTGTTCGAATTAGTTTTTACTGTATCTGGTTGTTTTGCTTCGAAATGCTTCGTAGACACCCGTGCACACCCCGTCTGTATTCACTTTTTCTATCTAATAGATGTTAAAGCTGAGCGAGATATACCTTTGGATTAATTGAACCTTCTTAACTATATTTCTCTTTGTATACCTTCATTTCGCTGTGTGCTATAGCATATGACGAGAGCGTAGCCTGAAACGTTTTCAGGGAGGGGGGGAGGGGTTCCAGCTTCCTTTGAAGTGTTTCCATTTTGGCTGTGCATACATTATTATTATTATTATTATTATTATTATTATTATTATTATTATTATTATTATTATTATTATTATTATTACTTCACGCCATAATCTTGCTCAGATGAATTTAAGTTTTTATCCAATAAAAAAAACATCTTCACAGCCCAATACTCTGAGCCTTCCAGCATACTCACATTACTTTTTCTGCTTTTTTTGTTTGCTATTCGCCTACCTTTTCGACACCAATCCCTGGGGCATCTTTTATTTATTTCCATCGCCATCCTGTCTACCTTTTAACTGTTGTCCCTTCAACCCCAGAGTTACTCTTCTAACCTACCCCTTGGAACTCACTCGCTGGATTTCGTGCCGACCGGTTGTGCCCCCGCGATCTCCAACGACAGCGCAGCTCTGGCCGACTGGCTCGTCCTACGCCACCTCCTGACGCCGACAAGAGCTCTCGCCGAGTGGTGCCCCGCCCTCGCACTCTTGCGACCGTGTGCATCTTTCCTATCTTCTCCTTACTTCCGTATGTGCCTGTTCCTGTGCCTCGCTCTCTCCTTCCGCTCCCTCTATCTCTATACCTTCTAATCATATCATATTAATCCCTCCTTACACCCCCCCCCCTTCGTGAGCTACTGTTGAGGTGTCCTGCCCATGAGAGACAGTTACGGGGCTCACTTTCCTTTTCGTTTAAAATCACTCCCCACCCCCTACCCCTTGGCTATGCCACTGGCACATACTCACTTAACTGAACGCACTACCAAGTTTGACGTGCCGCTTCCTGCAGTGAGCCCCGCAAACAGTATCAATATCACAAATAACACGTCACTATATATACGCTCTTACTCGCAAAAGGAGGGAGCGTCGTCTTTACTTGCTAACCAGTCATCCTATTTTGCCGAATGTGCTCCACCTCATTCTTAACTAGAAGAATAAGAATGGGGTGGAGCACATTCGGCAAGCACTCTCAAATTATGACAGGTAGATTGCCACTATTCCTCAAGAGGAAGGTATATAACAGCTGTATCTTGCCGGTACTTATCTACGGAGCAGAAACCTGGAGACTTACAAAGAGGGTTCAGCTTAAATTGAGGACGACGCAGCGAGCAATGGAAAGAAAAATGGTAGGTGTAACCTTAAGAGACAAGAAGAGAGCAGAGTGGATTAGGGGACAAACGCGGGTTAAGGATATCATAGCTGAAATCAAGCAGAAGAAATGGACATGGGCCGGGCATGTAGCGCGTAGACAGGATAACCACTGGTCATTAAGGGTAACTGACTGGACTCCCAGAGAAGGGAAGCGGGTTAGGGGGAGACAGAAGGTTAGGTGGGCAGATGAGATTAGGAAGTTTGCGGGTATAAATTGGCAGCAGCAAGCACAGCACCGGGTTAACTGGCTGAACATGGGAGAGGCCTTTGTCCTGCAGTGGACGTAGTCAGGATGATGATGATATTATTTTAGGGCGCTGCTTGCCGATGCACGCTGCAGTCTAGTCACATGTCGTTATTGAATGTTCATGGTTTTTTTTTTATTAGCCAAAATAAATGCTAACGTGCAATGAGCACGTTGCTGAAAATAGCGTAGTTAGATGCCATTTTAACGTGCATACATGTGTCTCATTGACACTTTAATAATTAGGTGACTGCTTGTCGATCTAAAAACACAATTAGGACTAAATAAATTACGCTCATTCACAAAAAAAATTGCCCGCAGCTTCCCTCGGGGGAACACTGAGGAGGATGCGGAGCCTATAATTGGTTAACGGGGTGTTAAATTGCGACTTACTTGGGTCGATGGCTAAATTGGTTAACGTGGTTGTGAAATGGGGTGTTAAATTGCGACTTACTTGGGTCGATGGCTAAATTGGTTAACGTGGTTGTAGGAGGGGGTGTTAAATGAGTGAACACGTACACACGTATGCGAAAGGGCGGCGCTGGTCGAAGGGACGTCGATCATTGTGTTTGTGGATTCGTTGGAATTCATTTCACCGCGACCTTGGACGTCGACGCGCCGTACAAACCAACCGACGAGCGGCAACTGAGCGAGCGAGCGCCGACCTTGAGTATATATACAGCACGACGGCGCATGCACTGTCAGCTGTTGAATGTTCTCTAAGCGCGACGCCACATGCGCGTCCACTGGAGAATTAGGAGAATTGTAGATGTCGAACGCGGTGTGTAGAGGAGGAAGGGTGCACAGATGGTGGAGGAGTGAAGCGCGCGCGGTGTGTAGAGGAGGAAGGGATGCACAGATGGTGGAAGAGTGGGCGACGGCGCGACGGCGCATGCGCGCGCGTCAGCTGTCGAATGTTCGAGAAGCGGTGTGGACGGCGCGGACGGCGCACTACAAGGCGCGAGTATAAGATGCTCCGCATCTAAAAAATTAGTAGTGCTAGTACTACAGTATCCTAGGAACAATATGCGCCAGATGAGCTTCGCGAAACAGCGTTCCTCTTTCCGAAAATCGTTATGCGTGATATTTG
This sequence comes from Rhipicephalus annulatus, assembly GCA_013436015.1. Lineage (NCBI taxonomy): Eukaryota > Metazoa > Arthropoda > Arachnida > Ixodida > Ixodidae > Rhipicephalus > Rhipicephalus annulatus. The sequence continues at coordinate 1,965,563 of WOVY01010279.1, read as the reverse complement.
GGACCCCCTTACACTTCTTATCAACGATTTAACCTGATGTTGGCCCGCCGCAGTGGTCTAGTGGCTAAGGTACTCGGCTGCTGACCCGCAGGTCGCGGGATCGAATCCCTGCAGTGGGGGCTGCATTTCCGGTGGAAGTGGAAATGCTGTAGGCACGTGTGCTCAGATTTCGTTGCGCGTTAAAGAACCCCAGGTGGACGAAATTTAACAAGCTTGTTATTTATGTGTTACGTTCAAGATTCAGCCAATTCCTCTCTCACGCTGTTAAAGTGCATATTAAATTGAATACTCGACGCTCTACGCTCTAGCGTTGTTGCTTCTTTTTTCTGCACTGTGATGCATTTTCTTTCTATATAATTGACACATTCCGTTTGAAGGACTTTTCACCAAATCGAATACATATTTCTTTTTACACTATGTTGTCGATCTTACACCAGTTGTCGATCTTGAGTCAGCTAGCCCGCCAAACGTCTGAAACGTACAAAATAAAACTGGTTTTGCCACAGGAGCAAAGCAATGAATACAAAAGCAACAAATCTAAACGTTGTGTGAATTAAGCCTATCAGTAACTGTTTTCGATCCCATTTTGCGTAACTCTACAAAACGCCTCTTTAAAGGGGCCATGACACCCAATTCGCGATCATAGTCTGTGTTGTGTGAATCAATTTTTGTGCACGCATTCACAAACAAGCTGGCGAATTATTTGCAAATTTGATCAAGTGCTTGTTTTATAACATTCTTATAAGCACGCCAGCAGCCTGAAAGTCTGTGCACGCGCAAGACGTGACGTAACAAGCAGCTTGCCGTAAAAGATTCTGCATTCAGGCGTAACTTAGTATAGAAGACGATGGCTCAGCTCTCTGCAACACATGACGTCACGTACGTCATGGAGAAAGGGCGGTCGCTGGCAGTGAGCGCAGTCTACAGCCGGAGACTTCCAGCACCTGTATTGCACAGAACTATTCTTTTACGAGCAGCTTTTCAAATCTGTATAAGCATAGTAGACCCTCCAGTATTAGTTTTCACTGAAAAAAACCCTTCAAGTAGCTCCAGCGAGCGTTGTGGTTGCCGTATAGTCTGTCGTCTCAACACGATGTGAGCGATGAGGGGCACAACACGAGCCATCCGCTAATGTCTGTCAGTTTTACAATCAGAAGTCAGGGACGTGTGCACGCAGCGATACATCTCGCGGACTGCGGCAGTGGCCCTCGAAGGGGAATTGGTGGGGAAAATTTTTTCTGTCGCAGAAAGCTAGTTGTCAACAAATGGCTCCAAGTTCTATTCAAATCTATAAAGCGCCGTGGACAATACTCGGACGGTGAGTGCAAGAAGATAGAAGACAGCGTGCCATTCCAAAGAAGCTGAGATGTATGCAGAATGTGTGCACGGTCTTGACCAGCCTTTCCTCCCTGGGCGGCGGCGTATACTCGAGCGTCCCCTTGCGGTGGAGCTCCGACGCCGGAATCGTGAAGTCAGCAATGGTGGCCGACTTCCGGGGCAGCGACTGTGTCGTCGCGGCAATAGCTGCGATTAGACATTTTATTATTATTATTATTATTATTATTATTATTATTATTATTATTATTATTATTATTATTATTATTATTATTATTATTATTATTATTATTATTATTATTATTATTATTATTATTATTATTACAATTACTGCTGTCTGAATAAACTAGACATAGCACAAGCATCAGTTAATATAGATCAAATAAAAATTGTACAATTCATTTCAAAAGCATCACAAAATTCATTTAGGCCATTAGACAAGCTATTTCAGAGGTTCGATTTGAGCTAACGGGTACAGGGACATTATGGAACCAGTGAGCGCACGAAGACGGGAACGCGAAGACAATACACATACGTATCCCCAATCGTATTCGTTTGGGAGCTTACAAGCACTCTGGAGCGTTCTGAAAAGTGGCCACGTGTTCGGTAAATAGAGTTCGAGCACTCGGACTACCTTCGGTTGGTTCTTTCGGAGCGTCAAACTCTTTTGATGAAGCAGCGCACAAAAAATACGCAAATACAGAAAAAAGACGCAAAAACAAGCACTGTTTGCGTCCTTTCTCTGTGTGTGCATGCTTTTGTACGCTGCTTCATTAAAAGATCGTGGCTTACCAACTAGCCCATTAATTCATATTAAGCGCGTCAAACTCTGACTCGGAGCACTCCCAACCACTCTGACACCGTATAGCGTGGCACGATCTGGCCGGGGGGGGGGGGGGGGGCGGGGGCGGATCATGTTTACAAACATTGCAGGCAGGTGACAGTACGAGAGCGCATTTCGGAAGGGGACGTTGTCGGACGCTTAATACTTCTTGCGCATGTGTTGATAGTGGCGTTTTTGAACGTGTATGCGTGGGGTTCACATCTACGTAAGCATAAATCAACCATGTCCGTTTTGGAATTGTGGATTTTTTCCATTTGGTGAAGGTGGAGGGAAAATGTAGTCATGTCAATGGGAAATGAACTATTTTGCTTGCTTGTGTATGGTCTCAAGCTTAGTAATTGTTATAGTTTAGTGTCCCAAACCAACGATGGGATTTCAGGTTCGCGAAAATTTCCACCACCTCCGCTTCTTTCACGTGCGCCTAAATCCAAGCGCACGGGCCTCAAGTAGATTCGCCACCATCGAAAATGCTGCTGGCATTCGATACTGCGACCTGCCGGTCAGCAGACGAGCTCCATGACCGCTAGGCTAGCTCTGCAAGCTCAAACTCATTTACCATGGTAATTGTTTATTGAGTTACTTATAAACAGCTAATAGTGAATATTATATGCCCGGGATTGGATGCCAAATCCACCTTACCCCGGACGGGCACGATATAACAATATATCCACATAAGCATCAGCTTGACTAAACGCCAACTGCAGAGTAAGTAAGGGCATCTCCCATGTTCAGCCAATCAACCAGATTCCGTGCCTGCTGCTGCCCTGTTGCCTCCGCAATCTTTATGATCTCATTTGCATAGCTAACTTTCTGTCTCCATCTCAAGCGTTTGCCGTCTCTTAGAATTCAGTCAGTTCCTCTTAGTGACCAGGCGTTATGCTTTC